>JAOEGT010096119.1:0-13564 GCA_025447795.1 Speoplatyrhinus poulsoni | reverse complement strand
TTTATATATATATATATATATATATATATATATATATATATATATATAATTTTTTTTTTTTTAACTTAAGCAGCAACATTGCTTGCTAAATATACAGTAGGCGTGTCTCATGGGGCCTCCTGTGAATTCACTTCCAACATACAGTACATACAACCATAGTAACATAGAATCAATATTAACATACCAATATATATTAGTTATATGAAAGCTGTTTCAGGGTACTGCCATACACACTGCCAACATTTAAGATAAAACTAAACAAATTAGTTTACTAAAGGTTACTAGGTGAGGACCATTATGCAATAGTCATCAGTCATTGGGGTTACGTTAAGCCTTCTGCAGAACCACATAAACCAGGTGGGCTGTGGCTCCACTACAACTGACACCAAAACTGTTGCTAGACCAGTTGGTTGTTAAGTCATAGCTTAAGAGGCCATCAGAGCCTGCTGACCTTGAGTCACATTTGTTTTTTTTCTCCCACTGATAACCATATGTTCAGCTTTCACAATGCCTTCATGCTTGTTTTAATTGTGAATATATGCAAGAGGTCACCTACTGACACAGCATGATGCAATAATGCAACTGAAATGGTTATGTACAGTATAGCTATAGATAGAACAGGTAAATTCAACTGCTTAGTTAGGATCTACATAGTCCTCAACAGTTCCCATTTCTTTCATCAAGTAATTTGAGACTGAAGCCTCTTTTACAAATCACAATAAAACATTTACAGAGGTAGAGAATATAGAGTAAACAAACATTTAAAGAAATATACCCACAAATGCCAAAAAAATAAGGAAAAAAATAAGACAATCATTTTAAGGATATCAAAAAATATCACATTGTAACAACTTCCCCTCTTGCACCATATGACCAACTGTTTAAAAATGTTAACTGCAGGCCCGCGTTTCCTTATACACAGGTCTACTACTTGACATTTAACCTACATCTGAAAACACACAAAAAGCAGATACTAGATACATTTGTGTGGCTGTATTCTCTTTTTATTGTTACTAAAGCTGCTTGTGACATTTTAGGCTGTTGCATTTGGGCTTGTGAAGGACTGCTCATGTTCACCCCCTTCGTTTTTATGGATGTTGAAGTTGGACTGATCTGGAGAGCCACAGATGTTGGCCTCTGCTGAGTCTGTCTTTATGGAACCAACGGAAGAGTTACGGTTTAGACCAAGAATGTCAAGCTCCAATTACCCAGGGACCACTTTCAAAGTCTTTGGGTGGGATTTCTTACACATTGATAGTCTTCTGTGTAGGCAGGTGAGATGGACACAAAATAAATTCATACAAAAACAAATACAACTCTTGACACCATGATAGGTTTTGGAAGCCTGCATCTAGCCTAGCCCCAGGAGCAGAGAATTTTGGCACCCCTGGTTTAAACTCATGCTAATTTGGCCATTAAATTACTGCGCAGTGTGATGATTGGTCACATCCATATCATTCCCACGTAATGCAATGCCCTGCATCATGCATGCTTCCCTACAGTTTTAGAATGGAAATCAGCTGTCAGTGTAGTACAGTACATCCACATCTTCCGTTCATTAACATTACAGTACTCGTGCTGAACTGGGGTAGTAGATTTTCATTGGCTGAACACATTGTAACTCACTGGACTCTAGACATAATGCCGGCATGATGTCTTTCCATTTATTTTAAGCTGTAATTATAGACTACATGTAACATGTATAGAAGGCCAGCGAACAGCCAGAATTATGTCGTCAAGTTTCTCAACTAATTCCACAGTATACAGTACAGTAAGTTTAACATCCGATTCGGTCATTGAGTTAGGTAGTCTCGTCTTGCATGTCAATAATATTACCGGGTCTTTCTTGACACAGCAGCCAGTGGAGACCCAGACTTTATACGCAAGTAAAGGCTGGCTCTGTGAGACTAGTGTGTTAGTACTGTTCCAATCTGCTATACATGGCAGCTCCATCAGACGTTTCCAGGCGTTTCATTAGCTGCATCTTGACCTTATTCAAGAACTGTCTGTATGGCGTAAGATGCGTCATACTGTACAACACATCATCCACACAGTCACAGGCAGTGACGTGGTGTATCATGCTGCCTGGCCATCATTGGCAAGTAACTGTAAAGGCTCTTGACCCCTGATTGACAGGATTCGGTAACAGCTTGCCCACCAGAGAACAATGGGTTATACTGTGTGATCTCCATCGTTGACAATTCATTTTACAATTCAAGACCCTCACTCTCTCTTTACATACTTCTTTCACCCAAATGTGCCTTTTAATTCAAGTATTTGATGAAAGTCCTTCATTCTTGGGTGACATCATAAGTTTAAATATAATATAAATTCTCTCACCTTTATTGCCTTTGCTAGAATCGTGTTGAAGATTATGCCTGGTGCTACAACAATTTAAAAAAACACTGTCATAATGCTCTTAATGTGCCCCTAGGGGACGAGGCTAGATTTGAGTCCACAGCACACAACCATAATCAGTTCCATCAAAACAATCATTAGCTGAGCTCCCGTTGCCTTTCCCATTTCTCTCGCTCCCTACCCACAGACAAGACACCAGACAAGCAGACCACATGCTCACACCTCTCAACAAAGTCCCATTATCACCACCCCTCCTTCCCCCCACTCACCTTCCAGTTTATACACATTTAACAACCACTGTAACTGCCAGAACATTCTGTGGTGTAAAAGCTAAACCTCACAAAGACAGGTCAGTTGACATATTGTACACCTAATACATCATGCTGTCCAACTTGTCTTTATCACAAGAGACAGCGCAAATGCTTCCAAATACTTTGTCCTCAGAATAACGTCATCATACTTCAACAGTGCATTTATATAGAGATTTTCCATCCTTCCGGCCACTCAGTACAGTATTGCCTCACATTCACACACCGATGGTGATGGCTGTCATGTAAGGCGCTACCTGACCACCGAGAGCAGTTAAGGTTATGTGCTTTGCTCAGGGACACGTTGACACTTGGTGAGGTGTTAGGGGGTGTTTGAACCAACAACTTCGGGATCACCTGTCACCCCAGTCTACCCACTGTGCCACTGCCACCCGTTTTGAATGCTGTTCCTGCCTCTGTGCTTAGAACATCGTGAGTTATATTAGGCCATGTTAAAGCACCTTTCACATCCAGAATTAGGAAAGCTGATTTAAATTGTGAATAAATAATTGAAAGACTGTGAATGAATTTATTCTAGGTGTATGCAGGTTTGTTTTTGTCCATAAACACTTCCATCTACAATATAATTGAGTGGACTGTGAATGCCATCAAAAGAAGATTTGACTTGAAACGTGTAACTACGGTGAATAGTTGCATAGCAACAGCATACAGATATTAATATGAACTGACTAGTCCTACGTGTATCAATGGTCACTGTACTGCTAACAAATTATGCCTATTGTACATGACGGTGACATTGTAACCACGTCAGTATAACACACCGAAATATATTGATAAAGAGAGCAGCTACTTATAATGACATCTGCCCTCGACAAAATCTGCTTTTTGTTATTTCAGTTTCAAGGCTATTTGTTTTTACTGCCGTTTTAATGGTGTAGGTTATAAACCCAAGCCACTGGTTGTAACATGAGTGGTGTTCGACCGTAGATTGGGAGGGGTTGGCCACTGCCTCCGAATAGTGGTGGGGGAAGCCATCTGCTCCAGTTTATGGTTCATTAGCCGTACTACAGAGGATAACAACGCTGCCCCCACAGCAACAGGTACAAAAGGCTCTGGGCTTTGTAGCATGATGATAGAATTAACTTACTTTTACAAATCACAATGATGAATGTTCAAATATATATGTGTTTCAACGCATGTCTCACTCCCCTAACACCAGAATGGAGATACCGGTGAATAAGTTGTATCAGCCAAAGCTGTTGTAAGTATGTGACCATACTTTTTTAATAAACTGCCAGAACTCTTACCTTCCCAGAAGTCCATAGGCATACTGTGAATCTGCCAGCAGTAATGTGACCTCGTCTTTCTGCATGGATATGGCACACTCATCAAGGGCCTACAGGTGTCGAGCAACAGTTATGTAAGATTGAGCAGTAGACACGCTTTATTTTTACATGTTAGCACTGTAGTAGCAGCAGCACTTTGGAGGTTTTGCAGAACGACAATACACAAATGTATGTCTATTTCAATACATGTCTGCTGTGTTGCTGTTTATCACTGTTTGTTTATATGCTGATCTGGCCTATTCTGATCCACAATTATGTAAGCCTATCCGTTTTGCAGTTCTATTCATTTACAGTTTTTGAAACTGCAGTGGGTTGGTCCACTAGTAATAAGTACCTTGTACACCATATATAAATTGGTCCAGAGCTAAGACCCTGGAAGTACTGTAGGCCTAAGACCATACAGTATAGTTCTATGACTAAGAACCTAGATCTAGGAAATGCTTTTCATTGCCTCTACCAGCACTGACCCAATTAGCCAGTATTTGCAGCTGGAAAAGTACAGTAGTACTAGATGTCAGCACAGGAACTGTTGGACGTCTTAACGAAGCGGACACTGCTAAAACTGTAGGCTACAAAGTGTCAGTATTGCTCTGTTGGTCAGTGCTGTACAGTTGTTGGGGCATAGAAAAGCTATTCCATGTTCAAAGGATAAATGGAAGTATGGAATAATGTTGGAAGGGTAAAGCCATTACATTCGCAATGTGTTAAACTTTGAAATCAGGCTGCAGTCGCCGTTGACTTTGACTAGCCTTTTGGCATTTAACAGTGCTTGGAAAATTAAAAAATGAAACAGAAAGTATGGAACTCAAGGACCAGGAAATGGTCTGGTTCCACACACATACTGTCAAGCATAGTCTAAGGAGCATTTGAAAAGCGACCACAAAGATATACCAGGACCGACTGTCTCTGTTTTGTGTGCGCCAAACTATTTAATATAAAGTATCACTTACCATTTGCTTAGCGCAGCTGGACTATGTCTGTAGTCACACCATACCTTTAGATATGTGACAGGTTAAGTGTGAGGAGATAATGGTCAGCTATAATGAAAGGTTAAACGCATTCACCTGATTTATATCTCCCTCTCCTATGACAAAGACTAGCTTGCAGTCCTTCTCCACCACAGTCTGGTCCTCCAGGATTCCCTGCATTTTGATTGTGACCTCTTGGCCCCAGGTGGGACGTAGGGCATGCGCAGGGCCAGACTCAAGCACCTTTTTCCTCAGTAGCCGGTCATCTGAGTAAAGAAGAAATATAGAGTCCAATTATGGCTATTTTATTAATGCTTATAAAAATTGTTGATATCAAACTCTGAAACTGACATATGTAAAATATAAACTAAATATGAAAATGTATTGTATTATTTGTTTACATGGTTATTTCTCAATTTGCTACTGTACATGTGGGCTACAGGTGCTTCAATGTGCCATTATACGGACCTGTAATGTTCTCCCAATCCTCTGCCATGAACAGCTCCTCAAAGCTGGATAAAGTCCAATCCTCTGCCTCATATTCTGGAAAGAGACTCTCTGCTGAGCTGTCCCTCTTTACCAAGGATTTTGCCACAGACGGGTCCTGAAACCGTACAGTTTTCCAACCGTTTGTTTTTTTAAGTTTCCTCCCATCGTCATGCTGTCTCTCACTGCTGCCTTCCTTTGAGGGATTTTTCATTATCATTTTGCGGTCACACTCCACATCTTGGCCCTCAATGTCATTCTCTTCTTTTCCACGTGGCTTGCTGCCTTCTGGTCCATACTCATGGAACAGCATTCCCTCTTTTCAATTGTCTTTGTCATCGGGCCCAGATATGGCCTCATTAACTTTGGGCTCAGTTTCCATCGCAAATTCCTTAGGCTTTTCATTACACGACAGTGTCTCCATTAAATTGCAGGAAGCAACAGACACCATATGGGGGGGTCAACCTATATTCCACCAAGATGTGGTTTGGTGGTTGTATTCTGAAATCCCACTCACTTAAATTACAAAAAAATAATTCCTTCTTCAGCAGTAGTCACAAAAAAATGGAGCATCCACATCTTATTTCGACAGATCCACGTCAAAGTGCTTTGCCAAACTGCAGCTCTACCCACGGATTGTTGGAGAGCTTTGTTTGCAGTTGACTTCCTCTCTCTCACTCCAGGGTCCTTCGTAATCTACACATTCCAATGAAGTGGATACAACAAGAAATTATCAATGTAAATAAATTCTGCAGCGCCACAGACTCATTCTTGGTCAGAAGGCTTCTATGGTGGTAATCTGTATAGGATTAGGAGAGCAAAACCTAATCTGCCAGAACGTCTGTAAAATTCTTAATGACTTCACTGCGCTTCTCCATAATGCAGTTTCCATAACTGTAGTCCACCAATAAACTCTAAGCGGACACTAATTCGTAAGAATGCAATTTCTTTAATCAAAATAAATATATTTAGCTTTGCTCATAAAATCTTTATAAACTCGCATGAAAAAACTAATTTGTTTTTGGATGTGTGTTTATAAAAATGTAATAATAAATTAATTTATTGGAAAGTTGGAATATTCACACATGATTATTCAAATAAAAAGCCTTACAGCCTCATTAATATAAAAACAAGCATCACATTACAAAAGTAATTAATGTGCACATTCAGATAGAAATGTGAGACTCTGCCAAAAACACTTTAGAAGGAAATATGAGGGGGGTGAAACATAAATATACAGTATTGAGATTGGACATGCTGGTGACTTTATCAAAGACTATCCAGACAGATAGACATAATTAATATGAGAATTATTAAAAATTATATAATTGCCAATTTTCCCTAATTCCATACAAAATAAGAATTAAGTCTGTCTGGAAGTATTATGGTCATAAATATATTAGACCATAGGTATGCCTATTTATTTCTACATATCAATTTCATTCTGTATCCAGGGTTTGATTCTGTATCCTATTATGTTTAATTAACCACAATTCGGCATGTAGCCTATTAATTATTTGTAGTAATTAAATCGTATCACTGGAGATAAAAACTTCACGACACTTTCCATATCTACATGTGAACGTGCGCGTACGTGCTTGCGCGCGTGTAATGCATGCAGTGCACTGGCAGGGTAACTCCGCCCCTCTCTACATGACGCTTCAATGATAATGTCAGTGAGAATCCCCTTCATTCGTAGAAATGGCAGCGCTGAGACAGCAGCATCTTTATGGCCTCTCATGTACTAAAATCAACAAAAACACTCCAAATAAAACTATTTATCACGTGAAACTCACTGACACTGCCATCCGGACGCTCGAAGGATATCAACATCTCAAGGTAAGAAACACCCATTTCAGTTGGCAAGTGTCTTTTTAAGGTATTTCAACTACGAGAACTGTAAATTATTAAACACTGCCTGCTTAATTGAATAACAAAAGTTCGCAATACTTGAGTATTTACTACTAGCAAAGATATTTGTATTGTGGCTCAGACAGTTATAATAAACGAATTGTTTTGTTATCGTAGGATAAGATGCTATTGGTTTTCACGAATGAATTAATTTAGCTAAATTAACGTGTCGCCGTGAGATGCCACTGCATACGTAACGCTTGATGGGTTGAAACCAGGTGTAAACTTGATATCGATTAAGCGATCTATATGGTAGCTCTACTTTTTATCTGTGATCGCTAGTGAGAAACAATGGCGCTTTTAAGCAAAGATACATGTTTCTATTATTGCAGTGTTTTTCTGTCCGTTGTTGCGAGCATAAGGGTACTGCTATGTGACGGTGTTTGATTTAATTAAAATAACTTAAATTATATTAAACTATTGGAGGCTATTAATTACATTGCCCCTTCCTAGTTAAGAATGTTATACCATCAGTTATGTCATAATTATGTTGAGTCTTAAGTTAAACGGGCACAACGGAGGGCTATTTTTGTAGCCACATAGAGATGATGGACGTTGGTTCTGTACCGTGTCAACAGTCCAGACCAATATGATCGCATTGGGTATTGGGCCACAGCTGATTTGTCGCTGGCCTCTCCTTGGGCATTGTTGTTGTACTTTACAAAACTGTAAACCAGCCCAAATACAAACATCATTGGTCCAGCCAATGTAAACTTTCGGCAAGTTTTGTCCAATCACAATGTGTAACTATTTCCTCAAGGCTGAAATGCACGACTCACACGGCTGCCTCGCATACTCAGCTGACAAGTTGTCATTATGCGAAGAAATGGCTACAATGCAGACATTCCATTGATTTTTAAAATGATTAGATAATTAGATCTCGCACGCGACTAACTTGCTTAAGATGAATTAGAATTCATATTAAGCATTTGAAGCATGTTCCCTCATAGTGTCTTCTCTTAATGCTTTGCCAGCATTTTGTTTTATAAAAGTAGGCTACAATTTCAAGATGATGCTAGTATGCCTTAACTACTGATTTATCCTGTTTAGGCACAATGAATTAACACATTGAAGAGAAAATTATTTTGTTCAAAATAAGAGACTAAATCTGTCAAAACTATTCTTGTCAGACAGTAGAGGCCTAAACAATAATAATGTTCATGGTGCAGAACTCAACAAAATATATTTTGCTTGTCCTATGGGGTTTAGTTAGTAATTTATTGGCATAATCTGAAACATACACATGTAGTCGGAACTGACTGACAGAAAGACACTTCTGTTGGATTGATTACATTCATCTGAAGATTATAGGACCAATACCAAGCTCTATAAGCCTGAGTATAGCGCTCTTGATGCTAAGATACCAGTGGCCAACCCTGATAGGAAACATATTATGTGATTGCATGGTAAAGAGAATACATAATTGCCTTAACTTGTTTTGCCAGATCAATGTAAGGTCTATCTTTGTATTCATTAAAGACAAAATGACAATAAGATACACTACAAAAACTTGAAAAGGTAATATCTAATAACATATGCCTACTAGTAGTTTGTCATAAAATGTAATAATGTCTTGTTATGGCCCAGTAGTGTGTCAGCTGATGTTCGCCCCAGAATAGATGCAGAATATATTTTAGAAAAATGCAATTCTTTAAAAGGCCTATAACGTATAAAGTACAGATTAGGATAGTTATGGTATGTACATGTCATATGTTGCTAAATCTACTTTCTTTCCTTAGGGTTCTCTACCAAATAAACCAGCAATTTGCTTCAAGGGAAGCCAGGGGGTAAGATGTTTTGCATACCCTTCCTAATACACAGATACATCAAATGCTTTAATTTATTGAGTTTCACTGGAGCACTCTTGGAACAGTTCCTTTGCATTTTTCATTTGGTTCTTATTATCCAGTGGACAGTCATATTCATGCACTGTTAAAGCCCTCAACCTCCAAACTGTAATCAAATAGTTGCTAGTTTATTGATGCCAATAAAAGCCACCTGTAGGTTTGTATTGTCTTTATGCAAAATGTTCTCTACATTATTAAAGAAATTAGTATTTTCAATTTTCCATGTGTAAATTATGGTTTAGATTTAGATTTAGTTTTAGTAACCCAAACCTTAAATAACAAATATATTCCTAAAAGACGTGTTGGTTTGCTCAAATATCACATATCCTGGATGGTGAATCTTAAGTAAACCAGGTTAAATATATAAAATAAAAAATAAAAACAGTTGGCACTAAAATAGACAGGACATTCCTGTGAAACCTCAGCAAAGAAATACGCCTGTGTCCAGACAGATTAGCCCAGCCACTAGAACCCCACCTCTGCGCGCTATAGGCCACTGCACGGCTTTACAACGACTCTTGCAAAAGGAGCTGCCCTAATCCCTGCAGGAGCTGGCTGCACTGACGAAAGTGACTTTGTGGACCTTTCTGTACACAAACATTGGCCCTGTAGGCTCACACGTGACCTGTAAGCCCAAAGAAATGGTACGCTGTACCCCCAGGCTGCTAGCCAGGTTACTGGGTCAGGCTTGCAACTGGGAAGGTTTTGTTCAGGAAGGAGGAGGAGGTGGTGTATGGGTAGTTGGTGAACCCCAGGGAACGTTGTGTCTGTTGTCTCTGTACAGACATGAGAAATCTGAAAAAGTCTAATCATATTGGAAGGGGGGGGTCAGGGGTTGTTTTATCTTGCTCATGTTGGTGGTGCTGTTAAAACACAGCTAATTAAGGTAATGTAATGGGGCATATACAGTGTCAAGCTCACTACGGAACCAGACTCCTGTTAAATGGATGTGTGCTTTTATCACCGAATGGGATTTTGTGGTTCTATCTTGTTTGGCACATTGCATATTCAAATTGCATTGCAGAATTCAAATATATAGGCTAGGCTCCCTTCCCATTTTGACAATGGTCCCTGAGCTGGGCATTAATGAGGTTGCTGCAACCGTTGGTTGGGGGAGACTAGATGAAGCTGTTAGTGGGGGAGGATGTTGGTGAACATGGCAGTCTGGTGTACAACAGACCGGGGAACAAGCAGCGTTTCATCTGGTTTGACGCCTAAATATGTAGCATTTTTCGCAGGTTGTTTATCATCTGGTATTTACCACTTAGTCATCACCTTTAATAAATGAAATAGACCTGATAGATTGCTGGACAGGCCTGTATCCATTGAGCAGCATTAGACATGTGCACTGTAAGGGTCATGTGAGAGCTACCCCAACAGAGCCATTAGGCCAATGGTATTGTCACTGTGCCCAGCATGATGCCCTTTAGCCTGAGCATCATGTACAGGTGCAGTGGTTTTCTGCTTCACCCTTTTCATTGAAGTTGTGGTATATTGCTTTCATATTGAGTATGAGATACCTGACACACCTCTAGTATGAAATACGTTTTATATTCAGAAACAGGTTCTAAAGAGGGTGAACTGAAAATCACCATCAATGCTCATAATTTGCTTTTGAAAACGAAGTACATTGTTATCTAGCTGTAATTGAGTGATGTAACTTTGAAGCGATCAGGGAAGAAAATATGATAATTTTTAGGTTTCACCAAAGCCTTTCGGTTGAACTGAAATCCGAGCCCAGGCGACAACAGAGAGTCACCAGGGATTGAGCGGTATATTCAGTGCCGTTTTGGGTTCCCATGGCCTGGAATTTCACATCTTAGTGCTTATTTTCCTTAAGGACTGGCAATACAGCAGCAACACAGCTACATGGTGTTGTGTTCTGTAACCATATACTTACCGTATGGATTGATAAGTGTTTTCTTTCCACCCAGCTGCAATTATTCTCAGTGAGATATATCGCGCAGTTTTCACATAGCACATGGTCTTGCTTGTTATATTGCAAAGTTGACGCATACAGTAAGAAAATATTAATGTCATTTATTTTTTAGTTTTGAAGTAATACTTTTACATTGAACTCTTGCCATAGTCCTCTTAGATTCATAGACTGTGCATTGTAAAATACACTGAAGATATTTTGCTCTATTTGGCCTGTGTGTCTAGAGGAGGGATAATTTGGCAGCTCTTTTTAGAGATATTCTCATGACGACTGTGTGTGAATGCTCAGCCTCCCCTGGGTTGTCTCCTGCCTGCCCTCTTGATTATTGTGCTATTTCACCCCATGCCTCGGCTAAAACCTTAGGAGACATCCACACGGCTGCACCGACTGCGACCCCCACCGCCCTTGCACTGCAAATAGTCCCTGTGTGTGTGTGTGTGTGTGTGTGTGTGTGTGTGCATGCATGCTAGCGCTCACACAAGCACATCCTTACACAACCTTTTCTCTGAAGGCTAATTAGAATACCAATAACAAGAATGCAGTTGGAGGAGCCCTTTCCCAGAGCCAAAGCAGTCAGTGGGAGAGTATTCTCCCATGTGGGTCTGAAAGGGCACACGTTGCTCGATTCCTCCACGTGTGGAGCAAGGCAAGGCAAGCATCCCAGTATGTCCTGAGCTGGGGCCTGAGGTTGTGATGCTGTTGCACCCTGGATGCTTCAATCAAATGCGTTAGCATTAGGGCTGTCCCGAATACCATTTTACAGGTTTCGAATACTTGATGGTATTTCCGAACGAGTATTCGAATACTCTTTCTCAAAAACACCACAAAAAAAAAACACTCAACTATAATTAAGAAGTATAACAGAAATAATCTTTGATTCCTAGCTTCAGTGAGCACACATGTAAACATAGCCATGCGCTCAAAATGGCCACTTTGACACGTCAATTGAGCCAGTCAACAGTCAAACAGAGCCAATTCCAATCATTTGTGCTGATGGCTGCAGTGTAGGGCAGGTAATTACAGTACAGTAGGGATTAATGGGAAAACATGCATGCATAATGTGAAAAAAAACGAATACTCAAATCCCAATATTTAAATCGAATACATACACAACAAACGAATACCCGAATAATCGAATATTTGGGGCCAGTCCTAGTTAGCATCAAGCCTCAGTGTGGACTATAACTCTGATGGCAGCACTGCATACTGGCAAAATAGGCACGACCCCTGTGACAGCGACTTGCCAGTGGCAACAGCCAATATACCTACTGATGTAGTAAACATGGATGAGTTAGTTTAACACAAATCAGAACCCCTGTCTCAGGTCAACCATGCTAACGGTTTTACTGATTAGAAATAGTTAATGTGTGCAACATACAGTATTGTCTTGCTAATTGTGTGCCACAATTATATTTTTATCAAAGTTACTTGATAGTATTGTTTTCACTATTGAGGTTATAGGGAGAAATACTTTTCCTAAAACAATGATAATGCTTTGGAAAGAGATATAAAAGTTTATTTATGAAATGTAGGCTATAAATATTAAAAATAGAAAAATCTATGATTGACACTAGGCAAAGCAAAGAGGCCTTTCTCTTCTCTCTCTCACACACACGCACACCAGTCAAAGATAATCTTAATTCTTAATTGACAGATATGTCCCCTTATTTTTGTATTCCATATTTGGCACTGAAATTAAACTCCTGCTCCTAGTCCTGCTCTCAAAGGACAATTCTAAAAGTTTACTACTAACTAATATAAAATATTTACGAAAACCTAAAGGGGGTTAAATATTTACTGCTTTGATTCTCTAACTTCACTTAGGCCTATTAGGGCTTATCTCTTTATACTTTGCACCAGATATCCAGGAGTTACCCTGCAAATCTGTAAGGTCTGTGCACATTTTTAATGCTCAATCTGATCATTGTTAAAGGATTACAGTATAGGCTGCTGGTCTGCCTGCATGGGGTCAGTCAATCAGTAATGTGAGAAAAACACATGGTTCTGGATAGCTGTTGTGAAACAAATAGAAATAATTGACACTTCTTCCCATGTAATAATAATACTCGCCTCTACATGGTATGGATTACTAATGGTACAAATTATATGCCACGGTTCATATTTGATTTAGCACATGCTTCTAATGCATTTGTATAGTTTAGGAGGTAGTCAGTATAACTGAACAAATGTGGTTCTTGCTATTCTATTACATACTGTAGCTTTTTGGGCTAATTACCATTGACTTTAATAGATGTGTCTGGCAACACTGGCTTCCCTGTTCATTAAAGAACAGGCACTCAGGAGCTGTGAGAGTGTTTGTCAGGTTTGACAGATTAGGGCTCGGTTTCTCGGAGAAGAATGATTCTGCCTGGCATGAGAGGCAATACCTTGGGGGATGCTCGACAATTGCCCATCCCTGTATCCCCACCCCCTCTGACTT
>JAOEGT010096108.1:0-13565 GCA_025447795.1 Speoplatyrhinus poulsoni | reverse complement strand
AAACTATTGACATAACATCCTATTGTCTAAAGCCTGTCCCTGTGGGGGGTTACACTCACCTGCGCATAAGCTTAACAGCGACGACCATATCTATGACCAACAGACATAGTTAAGACATTTCTAACAGGCACTCACTGTTGATGAACATTGTTATTGGATTATTCTCTCTGCTGTGCCAGATTCAGCCCTGTGATTTGATCATAGCGCTACATAAAAGAGAAGTCAGTAAAACAAAGATGGCGGAACATAAATATTTGCATTTCATATTATCAGACATGCTTGTGTAAATTTAATTTACGCACGCACGCACACACACACACAATGTACATGTACACTTTGTTATACTGTACAGTATATCCTGAACAGCAATTTATTCTATTTAGATTTTTAAAGAGATGCATCCATTAATCTTACTGATTTTTCAGGCGTTTAGAAGGTTGATTTTTCATGTTGCTAACATCAGCTATCTGTGCATAAGTATTCATATGTACTGTATGTGCAGTATATAATGTATTCATAATAACTGGTGACTATTGAAAAAAATACAAACAAGGATGCTATGCCATCTGGATTAAATTAACAGGAAGAGAATCACAGAGTACCAGTACAATTATTAGGAGACACAAAATTCTGGTATCAAATAAATCATTTTCAGAAAGTGTGCTTATGTTGTGTTTAATGATAATACAGGATATCCTTGAGATAAGCCATTAGAATAGTAAGGCATTGTATGCAGTGATGTAGTCTAGTTTATTGTAGTGATTATAATGTGATATTCCCCTCCCAGACCCATATTCCCCCTGTCCCAGAGCGACGCAATACCTGACGCGACACTCACTAATAATGCATATAAGGTGCCTTTTACATTTAGCCTTAGATAATATGTGAATATTGTACCTTGAACACAGGTTTTATCATCTGGCAATATTTAATGCAAGTTGCAGCAATAACTTGCAACTATTAACAATAATGTAATGCTGGGCTTATAGCATATTAACAATAAACATGTTATATCACCAGTTACATCACCATTCATTACTGAATATTGAAGATTGAGGAACAATGATGACACAAAGAATTTGTAATGACACACATCAGGTGCAGCAATTGGACAAAGAACACAGTACACAAACAACAGCTTCAGTTGCTGGTGACTGAATATCCATGTAACCTGGACCAGAAAATGTTTCCCAAGCATTATCCTGATGTTTTTATGTTGAATCTCTATAGGCATGGTGAACGAAAAAACAACTCTATAACCTACTTTACAGGAAGCGCGGGTACTCCTGTGGTGTTCAATGAAAACGGGGACGCCCCAGGACGATATGACATCTTCCAGTACCAGATCACCAACAGATCTACAACCGAGTATCGAGTTATTGGCTCCTGGACCAATAAACTAAACCTGAATGTAAGTTTGCCACACACACACACAAGCGCAACATCTTCAGAACAATTTAAGTGATGTGAAAACATGATATTACTACGTGTTGCTTTTCCATGGTGTATATGGGCTTTTATGGGTTTTATGACAAATAGTATATATATTACGGGTGTACAGAGATGTATCTTTATCTATTTAACCACTAAATTATCTATATCAAGACCGGAAGTGAGCGTGGTTTACATCGGAAGTCGTGTTATGTCAGACACATTTTTTTTTTAACTAACCCTGCGTTCAGGATGGTGTATCATTTATTTTACGTTCAATGAGCGTGAACGTCAGTGGACTGAACGTCGGGTTGCAAAACAGCAGTGGTCAGCGAGGCCTTCTCTGCTGGCCTAAACCCTTTCAGAATCACTGACTTGCATTTACATGTTTTCATGAATATGTACTAAATAATAATAGTCTATTCTCTTAATTTCATAGCTTTTCTCTTGTTTACGCTGCTTCCAGTAGTGTATGTTTGTTAGAGCTTTTATCCAATCATATTTCTTCCTTCATGTGTTGCCATGTCAAAGAAATCTATTTTGAGGCCTTCCGAACCAACAGTGTGGGCACCTGTAACTTAAACTAAATAGCATTGAAACAGTTTGCTTTAACCAATCAGAATTAGAGGTCAACTCAACTTAACTGTGGCATCTAGCAGGCTTACAATAATGTGGGCATTTTCATGTCCTTAAATGTGTAGGTCAGCGAATGTAAGACTAAGCAAAACTATATTTATAGCGACCTGTACAAGGTATAATATATATTTTTTTTCAACCCACAATGGCTGACAGAGGAGAATACATTGATCTGGTCGCAGATAATACAGGAATTACAAAGTAATTTTTCAAGGCGGAATTTTCAAGAGAATCTTGACATCATGAGAAAAGGTCAGCCAACTCTGAAGCTAGCAAGGCTGTCAGTCACAGCCGGGAAAAGTGGTTGTCTGTACGTACGAGCCCTTGGCTCACAGCCTTCAAGGAACACTGCACATTTTATCGTTGGGAATGCGTTTTATTTGCAATTGGAGCCACACTTGCTGTGCAAACTTGAGTTGTCTAACCAAGGCAGCAGCGAGACACCAAAGCATGGCCGTACACACAAGCAACGGTGTTTCTGAAAAGTTTTGTGAGCCAGAGTGGGTCTACGACTCAATGAAGTGTGCTGGGAAATGGAACAACACAACGAAAAGGTGAAGAAAAATAAGGAGATATTGAAAAGACTGACTGATTGTATTATTTAGCCTAATTCTTCCTACATAAGACGTAACACCCTATTACTGTATTTACTGTGTTTATGTATAACATTCATTTTGATGGTTACTGTAACCATGGCATCAACATATTAATTGATATCAAAGCGTGAATTAAGTCAGGCACAGTATAGGACAGCACTGAAGGCCTTGGTGTAAAATGCACAGACCGCCACTGCAAAACAGGGATGAGTTTAGCTGTGGGTTGAGCAACATTCACTTGGCGAACAACTATGATTGTTTGTGCTGCTGTAGCTTGTTGGGTCTCAGCTGTACAGATGAACAAGATGATGGTAGAACCACCTCTGGTGGTGCTGTAGTGCACTAAACCTGTTTCAATCTCTAGGAAAGATATGTCCACAATGATTGAGACAATAGACTTTTGCAGTTTGAAATATTGTGCATTTTCATTTCAGAATGAAACGGCATTCATTTAAGATTAAATAAAATGGTTGAAAGCAACATTTGGTTGGCTACTAATAATGACTCACAAATATATAACACACTTAACAGGTTCCATATTTGCAGAGTTTTACACATTTAATACATTTAAAACACAGCAAACATCTTTGAAAGTAGTTATCTAAGAACGTTTCTGAGAACATTTTCAATGTGAAATGTGATGTTCAGTAGGCTAAAATGTATCGTAGAAAACATTCAGTCCACGTGGCAATTCAATGTTTGTGTCTTCAAAGCATCACATTTAATATTTGCATTATATTAAATATATTTTCACATCCTCACTGAAATTAATCACTTACTTACAATACTAAATATTTTGTAGGGTGTTCGTTAGTAGATGCTAAGTAGGGTTGCCAACTTTCTCACTACCAAATAAGGGGCAGAAGGTGGTGTGACACTAGCATAACATGCCACCTTGACAGATGAAAGGTGCCATGGCTATGTATGGTGTTATTCTTTTTAATATGAAAGGCAAAAAAGATGAGGTAAAAATAGGAAAAGTGGGCATAACTCACCAAGTCTACTTTTTCCATTGCTTGTAGCTGCAGTTTTACACATTTGTCAAATTGCCCAAATCTCCTCGCATTTCGCTAGCTTACGACTACAGATACAGCATTTACTTTTCAATGTAGCAAATGAAACAGTTAACACTTGAACTACACAGGCAGTCATTCTGACTGTTTTATAATTTTGCAATGTAATAACTTTGTTGAAATAAAACCCATGTAACTATAGGAGCCTGACTTTTCCTAAATGTGTCTATATTTTATTCTATCATTGTTATTTTATTAAAATTACAAAACACAAAAGAGTTTTGAGTATTTTTACCTTGAATGGCCATAACAGTCATATTGACCGTATGCATTACAGACAGTGTATCATTTGCTCCTTGCCTAGCAACAATTTGTTGTTGTTTAGTCTGTTTAGTCTAGTTTAGTCTGTTTAGTCTATTGCAAAGCTGAAACCTAGCTTTAGCTTTGAGCTACAACCACATTGAAAATTTGAATAGAGAACAGAACAATGTCAGCAAGAAGAATGACTGCCACAGAGGCTTTAGCCATGCTTCAGAGCCTTGATGAGGCTGAGTCTGATGGAGGAGCAGGTTCCGATAGTGATGTCTCCTGGTCATTAGAATTAACATTAGAATTAAAATGTAGTGTTCTGATGTTTATTATTACCTATCCTAACATTACAGATCCATTTATTCTTAGATTTTATATATCTTATTGAAATTATACACAAATAATGTATGAGCGGTCAGAATGACTGCTATGGCCATTATAGTAGTTATAGAATTCCGGTAGTTCTAGTGTTAAAACGTGAGTACATTTAAAATCTGCATCTAAATGACCGAGCTGTACAATAAAATCGGAATTGGTGAAAACTGGCCGGTCAGGCTTGACAAAAACCGGTATCGGAATCGGTCAGGAAAAAATGCAATCGGTGCATCCCTAGTCTATTCCCAGTGGGAATAAACTCATAATAGTTGTGTTCTCTATTCCCAGTGGGACTAAACTCATAACAGGTGTGTTCTCTATTCCCAGTGTTAGAATAGAACAAACAGTTTCTAATAGTGACACCCCAGGGAACTGTCTACCTCTGGCTGTGTGTTTTAAATTAACTAACAACAGGTGTCATATATTATCATATTTGTCATAGCAATGCTAATGTGTGGCGCCGGTGCAAAGAATAACAGAAACACTTGCATGTAAACTTGCTCAGGGACTGCAGATGGAAAGTACCTTTAATCTAATCTGGTAAAAAGCATCTCTCCTCTCATTTGAAGTTCATGTATTTTGTACCTTGTCCCTTTTACAAATTAATTTAGTAATTTAGTACACCCCTAGTCTAAAGCAGACAATTGAACAAACCTATGCCTTGTTAAAAATGTATTTAAAATCAAATATACTTTGTTTTCCCATATTTCATAAAAGCATTTCTATGTTTTTTATTTATCTCAATTTGATGTGAGCACTACATCGCTTAAATTGTGGAAACAAGGATCAGTCCAAGATGAGAGGGGTCGCTTGTATCTCCCCTCAATATTGAAAGTATTAGTTAGGCCCAGTCTGACAAACAGTCTGACAAACAGCCGGCCGTCCCAGTCACAGAATGTAGAGTAAAACATTAAAAATTCAAACATAAAAACTCTTTGACCACTGGCCGGTTTGGCCTGGAATGGACCGGCCCAATCGCCAGTCCATCCCTGGGTGTACACTGTAGAATGTCATTGGTCAAGATAAATGGATGGATTATCCCAGCAAAGGTGAAGTTACTTTTGAGAAAAGACAACCTGTTTTGTGCATAGTGCGTCTTTAGTTCAGTTTACGCGGGGAGACGTTTGGACCCACCTGGCTGAAGTGCATGTAGATATACTCGCGGGCCTTCTGGTGCAGCTCCAAGCAGCCCACCTGCTCGGCGAAGTGGCCGATGCCGATGGCGTTGCTGGGGTCCAGCTGCTGCACCAGGAAGTCGCAGCAGGCCTTGACCACGCTGTCGATCTGGTACATGACAGCACCGTTCATCACGTGGATCACACACTTCTCCCCCACGGAGATGCTGGCCGTGTAGGCGAACTCTATCAGCCTGTCCATCACCTGGATGGGGGTTAAATGTCAGCTATTGGAACATTCACAAAGAATCTGTGAAAATAAAACTAATCTCTGAAGATAAAAACAATTGACCCTTTTCACATTTCAGTGTTTGTCACACCGGACATCGTCATAGAAGGGTAAACAGTAGCAGTGGTAAGAGGTTGTAGTAGTACAAAGTGGCCCGTTTTCTAAAAATAAACACCCATATCCAGTGTTGGGCAGTAG
The DNA here is from genome assembly GCA_025447795.1 of Speoplatyrhinus poulsoni. Classification (NCBI taxonomy): domain Eukaryota; kingdom Metazoa; phylum Chordata; class Actinopteri; order Percopsiformes; family Amblyopsidae; genus Speoplatyrhinus; species Speoplatyrhinus poulsoni. The sequence continues at coordinate 7,603 of JAOEGT010096108.1, read as the reverse complement.
CGTCGCTAGTTGTAGCATCGCTACTAGTTAAACTACATTTCTGAGTAGTGTGGCGGTAGCGGCGCTGTTTTCTGAATCAAATAGCTTTTCAGTAGCGAAGCTACTAATTGATGAAGTAGTGCGGTAGCGTCCACAGAAGCTACATTTTCACTTAAAAAACATGTGCGTTATTGTAATTAGTACTCAATAGGCATACACAACAATTGATTATAGTATTAAATACAATATTGCATTATACTTGTTTGTATTATTATACTTTACAGTGGATTGACGGTCATAACGTAACATAGTTGCTTAGCAACGTACCTTCAGCGGCATGCATCTTTTCGTGAAATATCTTTAAATCCAGCTTTGCCCTCAGTCAACGAAAACTGGTCAACTATAATAGAATTATCTGGGGTGGCAAACTGCAAAACACCTCTTAAATAAGTAGAACAAATAAATAAAGGATTACCATATTGCCTGCTGTGTTTTACCCTTCTATGAGCACTCCCGATGCGACGTGTGCGTGTGAACAGGGCCTATTGTAGTGTGAAACAAGCCAGTGGGATTGGTCCCCAGGTGTGACATCATTTCTGGATTGTGGCCAATCATGTGAGGGCATGTGTGAGGGCATGTGTAAACGCACTGGCACAGAGTGTTCAGCTGAGAGAGAGTCTGTCCAGAATGACAGCTGGTCTGTCTGGGGATGGGGATGGGGGGAATGTCAAAGGTCAGACTTATCCTGGGGTGGAGAGTGGGGTGGGGGACAAAGGTCAGACTCACTCTGGGGTGGGGAGGTCAAAGGTCAGGGCAGTTAATGTTATCGCAATTTTGATTTGAGCGCCTAGCGATGACAAAAACAATAAAAGCGAGAGAAAGCGATAATTTTGCACAGTACGTTTTGCTTAGTGATGCTCATATAATAAAGAATTCTCACCAATAACTACTGTATTAATGTGCAAGATTAGTTGATACCTTAGCTAGTTGATACCAGAAACACTAGTCTGTTAAACATTTTATTTATTTGTTTTTTTAAAAGTAGTGCCTTTTCCTGCATGCACATGAAAAAATGTTAAGTGGAGTGAGGAGCGACGTGATTCAATGCATTTAGAGTGGCAAATGAGCGGGGTCAGACACCGCTCACAGCGAAGAAAGTTCACAGATGGTCACTAACCCCGCTCCCACAGGTTGAATCAGACTTTTGAAGCGCAGCTTTGTGCAGTAGCCAATGAGCGAGCAGATACTAAGTCACATGCACAATCTTGCATGTCGGACACCAGCAGACACCAGCAGTTAGCACTACTAACTAATCAAACAAATGTGTACTAAATGGAATAAACAATCATTATAGCACCAATATTCACAACCTCTCTGCTCATGCACAACTACAACTAATGTTGCTAAAAATACAAAACGTCACATTTCCACGAGGTATTCGTGGTATCTGGTGGCAATTCAAAATCAGCGCGTTCAAATGGCGGAGGGAGAGAAGCAGCATGCTATTAATCGTGTAAAAAAAAAAATTGTGACTTCAATATTGATCAAAATAATCGTAATTATGTTTTTTCCCATAGTTGAACAGCCCTACCTTGGGCTGGGGGGGGGGGGGGGTCAAAGGTCAGACTAACTCTGGGGTCAAAAGGTCAGACTCACCCTGGGCTGGGTCAAAGGTCTGAGTCACTCTGGGGTGGGAGATCAAAGGTCAGAGTCACCCTGGGGTGGGGGGTTAAAGGTCAGAGTCAGCCTGGGGTGGGAGGTCAAAGGTCACACTCACTCTGGGGTGGGGGGTCAAAGGTCACACTCACCCTGGGGTGGATGCCCTCGATGGGCACCACCTCCATGCCACACTCCTTCAGGCCGTTGGTGAACATGGCCCTGAAGACGGGCGAGGAGGACGCCAGCACCACCTTGTGGGCCACAAAGTCCACTGCGTCCAGGTCCTTGTAGCGCACGCGCAGCGTGACGTCACACAGCTGCCGCGCCGCCCGCAGCTCGCTCATGATGGCGAAGGCGGCGGCGGCGTGGCTCTCCAGCGTGTAGCTGAAGACGCGGTGACCGTTCCGCGTGGACGGCGTCACCAGCGCCTTGTACTCCGTCAGGCACTCAGTCATACTCCCGCCACCCGCAGTCCCAACGCTCAACACCGGGGGGCAGCACCGCGAGACATGCTCGCTCCGCTGGGAGGGATGGGAAGGTCTGAGGCGAGATGGTGTCCTGGTGGAACGCTGGCTCCTCTTCAAACGGGACACAGGATGTGGGGGGTTATTATGGGATGTCGTCTAGTAGAATCACGGAGCTACGGTACCGGAACCTTCCATCTCTAGGTCATGTTGCTTACGAGGGACGCTGCACAGCCTGGGTTGGACGTTTTATGTGTTGTGTTATGTTAACCACACACAAGACGACAGCTGATGGCTTCAGGGGACAGAACGACTTCCGCAGGTGAACCGTTCATCGACAGAAACACAAGTGCATTTTAGTGCATAACAGTCTTAACAGTTTGCCAGAGTCCTTTGTCATTTCGTCATGTTACTGAGGTACCCCCCCTCCTTGCCGATACAAGTCCCGATTTATAATCCGGCACTGAAATCCATTGAAGAATGTAAGAATGTGCGTCTTGAAGGAAATACGTCTTTTAAATGCGCGCGAGTCTCACCAGCGCTGCATGCTGATAATACCCAGGCAGGACTAGGACCACGAACACAAAGCCATCGCAGCAGGTCCTATAGCTGCGGATCCAGTCACACCAGACGTCCCTGACAACGCTGCCTGAGTTTACTGGGAATCTGTTGGGTCCACTGGTACCTGGAAAGAGAGAGGGGGAGGGGGGGAGAAGGGAAGGAGAGAGACAGAGAGATAAAGGGAGTTTATTAATTCCATCCATGTTTTAGTTGTTGCTTTGTGTTGACAGATATGAAAAAACAGGATATGTTTACACAGTGTATAGATAGAAAACACCTGTATGCCTAAAAGACACAGTTCTTGCTTCAGCAACTACATATAAAGTAACTGTATGACTGTATAGCCCGTGGACTGCACTGTCACTGTACAATATGTAATACTGTACTATTGACTGGGTGTGGTCTCAATTCAAAGCATAACCTGATAACTGTAACAACGAAGCTTCCTTAGCAACCATGGCATTGTCAACATTTATATCAGCGATGAGAAGGCACAATCTCACACCCCTGGAATGACTCTTCCCTTGTTCACAGCCAATATGGTCTGGTCCTCCCCTGACTCAGAATGACTGTCTCCCTTTGTGGCGGCTCACAACCTGAGACACATTTGAAGCACATTCTGCGCTGAATCACCAAATAGTGAGACGGCTGATGGGTGACTGCCGTGATGGCCCAGGAGACGAAGGAACTGGGATTCAGGTTTAGCCCGACAGTGCTATAATCATTTAGTTAGTGACCTGTAGCCGCGCTGCGTCCCGTGATCGGGCCGGTGGGGGGATGGAATGTGCTCCGGTTAATGAAACACCACAGCCTGGCTCGCCGATGTTGACGTTTCAATCAGCTGTTGGTTCTGTGGGCTGCACATTGCCCAACGCACTCGAGAAGCTTTGGCAACAACACCAGATGGAAATTAAATACACCATGGCAACATCCAGGCCTATACTCCTGTAGCAAGTTACACAACAGGACAAAACTGCTGCCGTTTGCTCTTTATGAGGGTTATTATTATAGGTTAAAGGTATAGTAAGTCATTCTCGAGAACGCTTGCTAAATCTGAACTCAAATAAAATAAAATAAACCCTTGTCTCCCTTCGTGTAGGGTGTTCCCCCAGAAGCTCCTCTCCCCACAAATTAAAAATGCATTGCAAAGCCTAGGATATTGTTGTTGTGAGCGGTGTTGGCTGCTTTGTTTGCGTGGTCTATTCACAGAGCCAGGGCTGTGTGAAGTACTGGATTATTCTTTCAGCACAGACAGAGAACTGCAAGGAGATATTTGGTGAATATGACACAAAGTGTATTTGCTTACAATCGCTTACTATACCTTTAAACGATCAGTAAGTCTTTTGCTTTGAGGATGCTTCCAACATCTGATTTGTAATTTAACTACGTCTCCAGAAAGGCATATTTCTAACATGTCTATTTGAATCTCTTCTACTGTAACATGAATTAACAAAAGAACAGGTTACCCTACAGGCAGATAAAGTAGACGCATAGAAGGTCTACAGCGCCAGTATCATAAACAATGTCTGCAGTGATACGAAAGAGGCAGATTATACGGCTTGGCGTTGTCATTTTACAGTAAAAAGTAGGTCATTTTGACCTACTTTGCTGCTCCTCACATAGTGTGAACCTGCCACCTACATGAGGTAGGCTACGGTAGACTACAGCGTTAAAGTAGGCTACCTTAATGCAGACTGGCGGCCCACTTGGAAACAACTTGTCGCTCATATTCTGTCAAATGGTTTCGGTTAAACAATATTGCTCAACTCTGCAGTGCTTCACATGCATATTTTCTAGGTGACATGCTGCAGAAACAGGCTCAAATGTTCTTTCTTCAATAACAATGTTTTCATTTGGCATTCATTAAATAAACTGTTATTTAAGCGCAATGCGAGAAATGTGTGTCCCGTGTAATCACAAAGTCAGAGAAGATGTAAACATGATACTGCAGCCTACAGTAGATACAAAATAAGCCTACTAATTGCACAATAGTATAGTTTGCTCAACTAGTTAAACTGCCATTCATTTCTCAGATGCAACGTTGCAGACTGCATACTATGACAAGAACACCCGTCGAAACTAATAGTCTACCTAAAACAATGAATGCGGGCAGATGAGCTAAAGCGAAATAGCGCGGTTATAAGTACGTTTGGCAGCGAGCCGTCATCGGTGAGTCATCGGTAAAACTCTGAGCTGAGTACGGGTTCGCATGGAACTGGATGTACCAAAACATGAGCCAGAAGTGAATGGGCAATATGTTGGGGGGTGGGGGTGGGGGGGGCGAGCTTTGTGTGCATTGGACATAATAAACACCAGGCTTTTTTCAATGCAGACTTCCCCTCGACACACACACATCCGAAGGAAACAACAAATCCGTCCCGTCAACAGCAGCCTACCGCACCGTACAGCGTCGGCGTGTACGGGAGCACCGAGATACTGGCAGGGAAAGTGGACCTGCTTCGACCACAGCCTGTGATTCAGGAGGAATTGGGAGTCGTTGAACAGCGATCCACGCAGGCACGGAGCCGAAGCCGACGTACCGTAAACCTTTTGTGAAACGGGCTTATTACGTTTCATCAATAACATAGTTGTAATTGCACACGCCGTCTGTGTACAAAAGCACGACAATTGGGGGTATAAATCTCTCCGAGCGTATACACAACGCTGAAACGATCACATTTAACGCACGTATTAGTAGTGAAAGACACATTTAGAGAAGAATAACTCACGTAGCCTAGCTCAATTCCTCCATCGCAGTCTGCCGAGCCGTGCGACGACGAACGGGGAAAAGCTGTAACTCACCATGACTAAGCATTGTGCGAGCCTCTTTTGGCCTTCAGAATAAAAGTCTGCCTCGAGAACACAACACGCCTGGGGCGACAGTCGTAATGTGATAGGAAACACGGAGCTTTTATTGAGAAGGAAACGACAGAATAATGGAAAGAAGAAGGGATTTCTTGCGAAGTCCCAGAGAAGAGGGGTCAACGTCAATCAAGCGTTCAAGATTATTAGTCCGGCAATAAACTGCCTGTAATGAGATATTTTACACGTGACATTTGTATTTATTATTGAAGTACTGTTATATGCTACATAGTGTAACCATAATCAGTTAATAATATCATAAATATATTCAAATAAATAGGAACATTTAGAAAATTCAGATAAAATGTTTAACATGGCCAACACACACACACAGAAATGAGTATGGTTTGTTTGCTGACACGCCAGTACTCTAACTCTACGACATAGTATATTGCCACAACATAATCATATATAGTGCATGCCCACAAGGTGGCAGTATAGACAAACTGTGAGACAACGTAATGGAATATACTGTGAAGATGACGTTCTAGCTCCAAACAAAAACACTAACTATAACCGCCCCGCAGTGTTTAGAAACTATTATCTGAGGTAGCCCATGACATGAATAAACTCGTTCCTCAGATCAAATAGGCATAAACTCTATATTAGTTTACCTTAGGGCTAAATAATCTTGCACAGGCCCCTATCAAGTAACACCCAAACGCAAACCCCTAAACGAGCCTTCACATAGAATTATGAATGCGATTGGGTTACTCGTGAGTTTTCGTCTGCGACTCTTGCCCTCTTTATGCTGCAGGGTATAAAATAAACCACGTGAGATCTTAAATTAGTTTGCTATTTTTTGTTTCAGACATATAGACCTACATTATATTTTCGGTCTAATGCAAATAGGGAAATAAAAGTTGAAAGTGGCATGCTGTTGCCATGCCTCTTCTGCTGTGATGTGATTCATCATCACCAGTGGTTTCTTGCTGTTTCTTTTTAAAACTAAAACAAAAAAGGAAAACGTTACTGCTATTGGTAGTCAGTGGATTGTAAAGGCAAGGCATCTCAGTATTGTCAGCAACAATCTGCGTGTAGACCCCCCTGTAGAAGACAGCTTTACAATATGTGGTATGTTAAGGTAGATGTGCATTTCATGTATTACGGGCTCGGTCAAACGTGAAATGATATGTTTCATACCACTACATATTTCTTATTGTTGGAGCCATTTTACATTTGAGTTCAGTTTCATTAAAACAATGTACAGGCACACTTCATCAACTGCAGATGTTCACAACACCTTGGTCTACTTTATACGTCACACTGGCCTACCACAAGGCTGTGTCATGAGACTCCTCTGCTCCCTCTACACCCATGACTGCAGACCTGGCCATGGTTCTAACGCCATTATTACGTTTGCGAATGACACCACGTGATTGGCCTCGTCACAAACAACGATGAGGCGGACTTCAGATAGGAGGTGGAGAGACTGGCTGCGTGGTGTAATGCCAATAACCTGCTGCTCAACACCAAGAAAACTCAAGAGCTCATCGTGGACTTCAGGAGGAAGGCTTACACCCATCCGCCCATCCACATCAATGGTGAGGCGGTGGAGTGTGTGACCAGCTTCAAATTCCTGGGGATCCACATCTCAGAGGACCTCACTTCTGCTCCAACCTGTTCAAGAAGGCTCATCAGCGCCTTTTTATCTTAAGGAAAAATCTCCTCTCTTCAGACATCCTGGTAAACATCTACCACTGCACCATCGAGAGCATCCTAACCTACTCTGTTACAGTCTGGTATGGGAACTGCTCTGTCTCGGTCAGAAAGGCATTGCAGAAGGTGGTAAAAAACGCCCAGTGCATCACTGGATCAATTCCTGCTATTGAGGACATCTACAGGAAGCGTTGCCTCAGGAGAGCAATGCACATCAGTAAAGTCTCCTCCCAGCCAGCACACAAACTGTTTGCCCTCCTGCCCTCTGGGAGGTGCTACAGGAGTCTACAGGACCACCAGGTTCAACAACAGCTTCTTTCCTTCAGCCGACTCCCTGTTGAACTCTGGGGGGGGGGGGGGGGGGGGGGGGGGGGGGGGGGGGGGGGGGGGGGGGGGGGGGGGGGGGGGGGGGGGGGGGG
>JAOEGT010096098.1:0-28893 GCA_025447795.1 Speoplatyrhinus poulsoni | reverse complement strand
GACCAGGACCACACCCCTAAATGCATTGAAGCAACTGCCATGTGATTGTTGATTAGATAATTGCATTAATGAGAAATGGAACAGGTGTTCCTAATAATCCTTTAGGTGAGTGTATATAATATTATGAAAACTTCTACTCTGCGCAAATCGACACAGAATGCATTAACAGGAAGTGTTTCATATATGCTATAAAATATAATAAAATGTGTAAGAAATGCACTTAATTTTTATCTTTATTGTCTTTTTGACCCTGTAATTACCACAGTGTTATCTGACATTCGTAGTGTGTATTACTGTAATCTATGTCGTTTGGTCCTGCCCTATCATCTTCCTCTGAAATGTGTGTCACAATCTATGATAAAGAAGCATGTTCCGTCTGTGTGTGTGTGTGTGTGTGTGTGTGTGTGTCTGCGAGCGCACAGTGGGCTCCGCATTATTGTAAACTCTACCTTATCAATCAATTATGTTTATGAGTTGTCAACACAGTGGCCATAGCAACTGCCTGGTTCAGTAGGGTCAGTTAAGAGTTCCTCTGAACACCTGGGAAGGAGAGACAGACAGGTACAGATGAGATGTTGGGGGTGAGAAACAGACAAATAAAGTTACATTAGACAGTTAAATATGTCAGTTAAATATGACGAGAGAGATATTGGGTGGGAGACAGACAGGTAATTATGACGAGAGATATTGGGTGAGAAACAGACAGGTAAATGTGACGAGACAAGACGAGACGTTGGGGGTGGGCATGGCCTGGTGGGGTGTTACCGTACAGTTCTGTGGGTGTTACAGCAAGACAACAAATAAGAAGCGGACGCGGCGATGTGTATCGAGCTCCTACAGCGACCTAAGGGCACTGTGGTGGAGCCAGTGTGTGGGTAGCCATGCCATGCAAGGATGCATGGAGTGAGTGTACACTTCCCTCTCCATGCTTGACACTTCGTAATCATTTTCCCTGTGAGGGGGGTTGGGATATAAAACAAAAAAAAAACAACAAAGCGTCATTGCAGCAGATTCTGCCTTTTCCCACTCCAAGATATTTCCCAGCGCTGCCAGAGTGGTGCCAGCGCTGTGATATCATCTAAACAGAAGTATTGGCAACTCAGCTATCCCCGGTGGGCCCTTTTGAAGTTGCTCAGCAGCTGGGACGCACGGCTTCCGCTTTGCATTAGGGAGATGGCTTGCGGTCGGCGACCCAAGGGAAGCGGACGTGTTACGTGCCACCTCCCATGCATTGCCTTCTGCTCGTGTGTGCGCGCGTGCGTGCACGTGTACATGTTTGTATATTTGGAATAGCAGCTCGCTCAAAGCTACACTGAGCATTCAACACAGTGTATGTGAGTCTGCGCCACTTAAAGATACTGTATATTACACAGTAAGCGTTCCCTCGCATAGACACAATACAGGTTGACGGTTAGATTCCCACCGTGGCTAAAACCATAACTGGTTCATCCCAGGTGTACACACTATTATTATTAATTACAGTGAAGGGCATTATCACTGTACGTACGCTGTTTCAATTATGTAATTCCATCGAATCGTGTATCATACAGCAGGAAACCGGTTTTAGTGGACAGACGCCAATAATTCGACACACTCGAGTTATTTCTCGAACTCGAGAAATAACTTCAGGTGCAGTGATAGAATTTCTTGCTAAAGAGAAGCTTGGTTGACCATCTGAAACATTGGTCGCATGGTTGATTGTTAATATGAGATGTGGCTGGGTGTTGTTCCCGAGTATAGCCCTGTATTCATATAAAACATGCAACATTCACCTTTTTAATATTTCCTCCATCTTCTGTAGCTATTCTACTGCTGCTGTTACTAGATAATAGTCTCTAGAGGAGAGACATTTCCTCTGCTAAGGGAAACACACACACACACACACACACACACACACACACACACACACACACACACACACACACACACTGGTTCCTGCCGGCCACTACGGGATCAGTCTCTTTCCTTCAGTTTGACTTGTCTTGATCAGTTAGCTCCAGATTGTTTATAGGGCCAGTGGGGGCTACTGTAGTTAGCGGTTTAGCTGTGCCATCTGGTACACAGACAGAGTTTATAGACTGCATAATGGACATCCATCACAGAGTTGTTTTGTTGTATGTGTTGTTACAGCAAGAACCTGGTTATGAAAAGCATATCAACTAGCTGTGTATAAGTGTTTGTATGAGTAGGTGCTCAGGGGTATACTAGCATTTTATTTGGCCCCATTTGGTCCCAAGAAACAGCTAAATTGTCTGTACTTGGTCGCTGGCTTAGAGACGTCAAGTCCTTCTGATCTAGGGTACACCAACCGACCAAAAAGGGGGGATTTCAGGGGGCTTTCCCTTCACGTCCATACCTTCATGGTTGAGGTGAACAGAGGAGACTGGGCAGCGTGGGAAATCTACGTTTGTCTCATATACGCCTACAGATCGAGTTATGGAGGATGTGGAAGAAAGATGTTATCACTGTGAGATTAACCTGAACTATTCATGAATATATTATGAAGTTCCAATTGGGGAAATATAGTGCACCCACAAGTCTCTATGGGTAAATGTTGACTCGAGTCAGACAGTGAAATGTGAGATTTGTCAACATTCAGTGTGAGATAATACCATATTCAAGCCTTTATGTCAAGGATTTAATTCATATATAGTTTGAGTTGAATATAATTTTACATATATAAATGAATGCATTTGTGAAGTGACTCATCTTTCCTATCATATTGTTATATCCTGCAAATGAGATAATTTGAACGTATTACAGTATATAGATCCACTTTTTACAGCATTATATTAGAATATGATTTTAAAAAAGCACATTCTATAACATCATGTTGTAGAAGTATACGAGTACAAGCGTCAGTCAGTAAAATGCCGGTGTTCACCAGTAGAAAAGTATTTACATTTATTCTGTAATCTTCATAATTATTAACGAATTATCCTGAAGATCAATGTTCAAACCCTGAATGTAATATGTTGCACTGTTGCTATAGATTATAAAATGTCCCCACTGGAACAGGATCTTGCTCCTTAGTGCAGGTGTCTACTGTGGCTTGTGCATCACTTGATAGCTGTTGTCTTATGCAAATTAAACACCACAGTTGACACAGTTGTATGTGTCTGGTTGTACAGGTGATAGTTCCTGTATAGATATTCACTTTTCTCTGAAACCCTGTCATTTTAATCCCAGTAGCACTACTGGGATTAAAATCCACTATACATTCGTACAATGTTATCAATACAAGGGCCATTTAGCCACATGCGGTCCTGTGGCATGGATCATGTTATGTTATGTTTTAGTGCCCACAGGTGCCAAGCACTTAACATATGTGCAGTCAGTTTATAATCAGTTTAACTGTAAAAGACCACATAAAGACTAAAGACTGTTGCCTTTATACATGTGATACGGTGTTGGCTAACTTTTTGACAGTTGTGTCATTTCTACTGACTACACTGAGATTCATAACCTTTCAATGAGTTGGAAACTAATCAGGTTGTTGCAGTAAACAGTCTCTTGTGAGCTCACTAATAATGTATGTATATTCCAATTTGGCAGGTAATTTGCCCCAGAGGCTAAATTCCTGTGAAGTGTGTGAGCCAGATGGCTCATTAAAGGATAAATAGGACCTGACCTCAGGACCTGATCAAGGAGGAAAGGAAGGCTGGATTATGTGTGTGTGTGTGTGTGTGTGTGTGTGTGTGTGTGTGCTTGTTGATCAGTGTGTGGCTGGCAGGGTTTGGAAGTAACTGATTGATGAACTGAACAGCTAAAATAATGGAATCAGATTACATGTATTTTATTTTTTTAATTAGATGATTACTTGTAGGACTATTTTCAAATATAAGAGGGACGTTTGCTGATTAAAAATGCATAAAGCAATCGGCTGTTCTCTTAACCTTCAATTAAAATGAACCAATGCTTGAAATAAAATAATTTTGGTTGCATTTGCTGATAACCATGCTATTTGATCGCTAATTGGTGTGTGTGCGTGTGTGTGTGTGTGTCAGAGTACATGTATGCAAGATAGCGCTATAACTAAAATTAGGTGTGCTGATACCTGCTTAGTTGGAGGACACTTTTATCTTGATCTTGGCATCATGATATTTGGGTGTAGCGGGAAAAGGAAGGAATGGAATGTGATGTTGGGGGGGGTAGAGCGCTAATTTGGTTATTTATTTGAGTTAGTTTAGAAGTTAGTTTTATAACTCCAGTTCATTTGAAAATGCTACTGTATTTGTTTTCCTTTGAAAAAGTTTGCTAACTTCAAGCTCAAGTCAAAACAAACTCGACCAGAAGCTCTGCACCACACATTGAAACGAATTGAGAATCTTAGTGCTTTGTTGTTGTCAGTGGGTACAGTATGCACTATTTTATGTTCCTGTTTTGCAGAGCCAGGGCTGTGTAGAAGTACCGGATAATTTTTTCAGCACGCATTTTAGCTACAGTATATCTCTATGAATAAATAGTAAATATATGAATTAGATGAGAAACAAATGTATGAATGACAAGTTACAACATGTGTTTCTTTCATTTCAAGGATAGGATTACTTTACAGCATGCACATCCTCATCTCAAGGATGGCCTTTCTATTGGACAAGCAGTCGTATGTGTGGCGTGAGTCAATCGGTCAGAGAGGCAGAGCCCGAAGGCAGAATTTAAAATTACAAGACAAAATGCAATCGAAGCGTCACTTCAAAATGTGCACAGTATAGTTCATGTCACTAATCAAGCTAAACTACATGAACATATAGGCATAATGCCTGGCCTAATGCCAGGACACATATACGACCTTAAACAGCGCTAATCGCTGCAGGGTCACAAAAAGTTCACTTTCGACACCTGGTGAACAATGCTTCTCAGACACGACTGCTGCCCCTAACTCAACCCATATACGTTCATGACAATGTAAAGTCATGTTTTTCACGGCAGTGCTAATCGCTATCCCAACATGCTGTGAGAGATACCCGAGCCTTGCTCTGTTCTCAGCCATGGCGTTTCCCGATAGGCTTAGCATCCGTCCGCACACACACGCACACACGCGCACCTGCACACATGCACACACACACACACACACACACACGCACACAAGCTTTCTTTGTAGCGTAATTTACCGCTGTGTTCTTTGAAGGGATCAGATCAAATATACATCCTAATGACTGTAGATGCTTCCACCCGAAACACACACACACACACACACGCATGTACGCAGGGAAACTGACACTATTTTTTCAGCAGCTTAGAAACATAAACATAGAGGACACCCTGCCCTTTTTCTATTGACACAACTTGTATTGTTTTTTTGGTTTTTTTTTCCCCTCCTGACCCCAGTGTTGCTCTAGCCCAGATCTACACGCCTATATCCTCTCATGAAGGATCATCGGCACTGTGTGGTGTTGGTCTAGCACTGCCTTAGTGGCTACTGATGAGTGCTTGACACAGTGTGAGTGCCAGTCTTGCGTTATTTCACTAGCTGTGTCAATAAGTCAGGCCTCTAAAGCGTATGTGGTGGAACAAGTCAGACGTCACTTCTAACTGTAAGTGTGCATGTGTGCATGTGTGTGTGTGTGTGTTTGTGCACGTATGTGTGTGTCCCTGTTGCATCCAGTACTTTGACTTTACAGCGTGTTTGTTTGTAAAATGGGACGTTATCAAGTCAGTCGGGGGAAAAAACAAGGGTTTTGTAAATGTAAATGTAACATATGGTCTCTTTGTAATTCTTTCTTTAAATAAATCCTTTCTGGGCAAGGGTTGGTCCCTTACTCTAACTGTTACTCTACATGTATACAAAACATCCTAACTTTTGCAAGTAATCTGACCATGTTATGACTTGAAAATAGTGGTATTTTTCACATATTTCATATGAAAGTAATAGTCTTGCAATTTATTATTTTACTGAGACATTTCTAAGGGCTCCTGGGCTACATTTTTATTATATGTCCTAATGAAACATTGTGCAAAAAAAATTGCGCTTTTATCCACCTGACTATTTAAAACAAATTGCATTATGTGACGTCCAGAGTCGCTCCACGCTCCTGTTCATCCTTGCTGGGGGTCTAACCCAATGGTTCTCAAAGCGGGGGTCGGGACCCACCGATGGGGTCGCGAGACACAGCGGAGGGGGTCACAAGCTGATTTTCAGAAATGAAATAACATTTTTAAATTATTAGAATTAGCATATTTTTGCATAATTGTTAGTAGTAGTCCATTGTACATTACTTAGATATATTTTGCTACTAGCCGATATTACAGTAAAAGTCTATACTGGGGGTCGCAAGTCTCTGGCACTGTTATATTGGGGGTCACGAGACCCCTGGTTTAACCCAGCATCCTGCTTCACACCGGACTGTTCATTCTGTTCATTCTGTTCATTCTGTGCGCCTGTGTACATAGTTCATGTGGCATGTTTATATTCTGGCAGCTATCACAGGCATCAGCATTTCATCTGTTAAAAAATAAAACAAGCAAGAAATGTATGGGAGTGACCCTGTCATTTCTTAACACCCCCTCTCCACATTTGCATGCCATTTGACTAAGCACAGTGGTTTATTCACCCCAATAAACATGTCCTGACAGACTGTCAGTGTGTGTGTGTGTGTGATCCTGTGGCTATGTGTGTTCTTTCTCCTGCAGAGATGTTTGCCGTTCTTCCGGGACTTCGGAGGCGTTTGATATCTTCCCCCGCTGTGCCGTCTTTAGAGCCTCTTTAGCCCCTGGCGGGGCAGCCCAAAGGCTAGGGCAGGCCTGTGATTGTAGCCCCCCATGGAGCTGGGAATGAGGCCTGCCTCCCTTCAATTACGTGCAACCCGGCCCCGCGAAACACAAGGCTTTACGGCTCTCATCCAATACAAACCCCAGGCAATAGAGGCCAGGCAGAATAGGACCCCAGCAGGTAGTAATGGAGCTTAAATGGCAACAGGCATTCCACGGTAGCAGGCAGCTAAAGTCCCGTCGCTGGAGACAGACAGGTACCTACAGGTAAGGGATGTCAACAGAGACACACCACTGGAATTAGACACTTAGATTATAAATAGGAGAACAGCAAATATGGCAGGTGGAAAAAAGAGTAAACTGTCTGCTACTTTACCTATTAAGCCAAATGTGTGGTTGCATTGACGCAAGCCGCCAGATGCAGGTGTGTAGCGGAAGTAGGAACTGTGAAAAAAATGCTTTTGAAAACAAAGGCAAAGTCACCAAACATTTTAAGCAATTTTGACAAACATTTTCTTATATTATCAGATTTGACTCATGTCTGTATACTGTACATTTTTTTGTCTTGATGACCATTGAAAATGCAGGCATGGCCCTCTCCTCATTCCTTTGGATAGGCTCATAATAAATGCACGTGGGCGTTGCAAAGATGGCTGCCGAGCAGCCAGACAGCATATAAGGACTCTAATTCAAGTGCTGAATGCACCTCAGATTAAAGTAAAGTAAAAGGTAAATAGAGATTTGCTCTATCAAATGTTTTTCTGCCGTTTAACTCATTTATTAATGTCTGGTCGTGCTGTTGAACATAATGTGCAATGTTTATTTTTTTTTTTTTAGAATAACTGTCTCTGTGTATTTGTATGTTTAACAAATGAATGCAGCTAATGCAGCCCATCATAAATATATTATTATATGTTGTATTTAAATGCTGTCATAGTGTCATTTGGGTATCATTCATTATACCCCATGTCCGGTTAAGACCTCTACCAAGGCTTACCTGAGGGCTCCGACAAAGTACCAGAAGGCCGTATTTTAACTAATCTAACCGGACGGTGCATATTACTACTAACTTGACAATGCACCTTTAAAATAACAGCATGTATTACTACTAACTTCACAAGGCACCTTTAAAATAACAGCACATATTACTACTAACTTGACAATGCGCCTTTAACACAACAGCACGTATTACTACTAACTTGACAGTGCGCCTTTAAAATAACAGCACATATTACTACTAACTTGACAATGCGGCTTTAAAATAACAGCACGTATTACTACTAACTTGACAGTGCGCCTTTAAAATAACAGCACGTATTACTACTAACTTGACAATGCGCCTTTAAAATAATAGCACGTATTACTACTAACTTGACAATGCGGCTTTAAAATAACAGCACATGCTACTACTAACTTGACAAGGGGCCTTTAAAATAACAGCACGTATTACTACTAACTTGACAATGCGCCTTTAAAATAACAGCACGTATTACTAACTTGACAATGCGCCTTTAAAATAACAGCACGTATTACTACTAACTTGACAATGCGGCTTTAAAATAACAGCACATATTATTACTAACTTGACAATGCACTCTTAAAATACCAGTGAAATATTGTGCCATTGACTTCAGGCCAGGTTGTGGATGTCAGTCTCATTCCTCTGCCTCAAGATAGCAATACGCCAAAAATGTGCCTGACCGCACCTCATTCTTAGACGCCCATGGGCAAGCATTAGCAAGTGCATTTGTAATTTTAACAGCGTGGCTGCTGGATGGGAAAATGTTAACTGCGTTGGAAACTTGCGCTTGGCCAGGTATAAAATAGGGTTCCTAGTGCGTGTCGCACACACACTGATCCACCCTATGAACCACACCCGTTGAATCCTTTTCCAGCCATCTCCTTCCAATGGGGCAGTTGCCATCGTGGTACCACCCAAAACATCAGATGGTACCCTGAGCCGTAGACCATTCATAAGTGGTGATTGTGATATTCTGGTGGAACGGCCTTGCAGCCTTTGTTAGCTAATAAACTTTTTGTCAAATTCATCTCCTCGCATTTTGCTTCCTTGCCATTGTATGTGCATGCTGGAAAAAATAATGCAGTACTTCTACACAGCCCCGGCTCCATAAACAGGAACATTTTGGGCGTACCATCCCACCTTTTGGACAGTACATTCGGAAGATTTGTTTTTAGCATGCCTTAATTTACGTATTTGCTATTTGACTGGAGGATAGATAATGGTTATAATCCAGAAATTAAGTCAACAGCGACTAATTATTAATGCAAAAATACATATTTTAAAATGTCTTGTCCTGTCAGGTCACAACTCAAACAACATTACATCACAAAAGTGAATTAATATAAGTTATAATTGTTTTGAATTTCAGAGCATTTTATAAAACGTCAACATGTACCATCTTTTCAATGGCATTACATGTAATTGTATGACGTATTTTGATATATTAGGGTACAATAGCAGTATTGTTAATAATATTGTTTTGTATAAAGCAGTTGTATGGCCAGCCAGGTAAGGACAAATGCTGGACCATTACTTGACAGTCCAGAAGAATAGGTGTTGGCCAAATATTGTTTCCCCTGTTGAGAACCCTCTGGGCAACCCCATGTGGTAAATAAACTAGTGGCTTGGTTTTAATTAAATGGTAGCACCACTTAACCTACATTTTATTACACCTTTACCACATTTCTCCCCTAAGCTTAGTAGCTCTGATGGTAACCTGAGACATCGGCCATTCATAAGTAATGATTGTGATTTTATGGTGGAACGGCCTTAAGGCAGGAGGCTGGACAGGTATTGTAGCCCCTGTTGGGACCCCCAATGGGCAACCCCATGGGGCTGACTACTGTCAACACACGCCTCTGTAGCTGTCAGTTTTCAGTCAAGACTAAATGCCTGGCTGGCTAAGTGCCAGGCCAGGCCAGGTTGATGTGGTATAAGATTAACTAATGAAAAGTACCCATGTTCTCAACAGTGTTGGCTATTGTCTCTGCATGTCATTGGCATATGCCATCTGTCAGCTGTCTATATGTTTGCTTTGCTTTCACTGTCATTCTTTAAACTGAAATTGTTAAACTTTTGATTGCTCTGGTCTTATTCATGTTAGTGAGTCAGGGTGAATCACCCTCCTGGACACTGACCACACCCAGACATTAGCTGAAGATGCACATGCTTGGCTACAGTGTTTCATTTTGTAAGAAACCAGTCTGAACTAGTTTTAATTAACCGTTGTTTCCTTTTGGCATTTTTGCCTCGTCATCTTATTTAAAAAATAATTTGTAATAATAAAAAAAAGCTTTTTACTCAGCTTTTGGATTATGTGCACCCAACAATGTACCATAACTCTTTATAGCCTACTGAGCAGAAAAATAAACATGGAACATCAAATCTAAGTAATTCTTCAAGCTCAAATCAAAAATTGCTCCACGGTCCTCCGCGGCAGCGCCTCACACATAGAAACGCATTGTGAAGCGAAACATGGTGCTACAGCTTTGTTGATGTGAGTGGTGTTTGCCACTTTATTTATGTTGCTATTTACAAAGCCAGGGCTGTGTAGAAGTATCTGATTCCTTTTTCAACATGCACAGAGAACGGTAAGCACTACACTGACATAACTGATTCATTAGGCATTTTGTGACGTGATGACAAACCATACAAAGACTAATTTCTGCTTACTGTCAGTACAACTGTACTTTGTGCTTTTTAGGACACAGGTCTGCCTAGAGCAGGGGTCTAAGAAAACAGGACGTGCACGGACACTCCTAACCAGCTCATCCATCACTTTCGGGCCCAAGAGTGCTGACGTCAGCACTCTTTCCTCTCCAGTTGCGAGCACAGTTCCCGAGACCATTAAAAGCACATATTGGTTTTGTTTGGCAGCGAGTCACAGTTTCTTTATTATTTTTTTAATTTTTTTATAAACTTTTCTCTGATCAAGCGGAGGAACAGTTGAATCCGACCCACTGTCGTAGCCATGGAAACTCTTTCTGTCTGCCAGGAATTTCATAAGCTCCAAGGAAACTGTCTCTGATGTCTCTTTATCATATAGGCATTGGCATGAACCCTATATCCTATTTTATTTCTTACTTTATTTTAGTTTTTATGTTATTTCAGTATCATACTATGTATATTTATTATATTCTTTTAACCATTCTTAAACATCTTATGTTGCTAAAAAATTAAACTCTCATGAAAGGCCCGGTCGCCATACCGGTGTTGTTGCGGTGGGAAAAATACCTGTGGCAGGTCTGCAATTCTCATTTCTGTACGAAAAGTGCTATATAAATAAAGATGGGTAAAGAGGGGTGTGTGTGTGTGTGCGTGGAAGGGGGGCGGGGTGGGGGGGATCTGTATGTGTGTGAGTGTGTGTGTGAGTGTGTGTGAGTGGGGGGGGGAGACGTGTTATCTAATGGCAGAAACATTACCAGTTGTTTTAGCATATCTGTGTTTATATGGCTATGGGGTAATTGTGCCAATAAACTTAAACGGAACACTGTTTGAAGCAGAGCAGTTAGACAACATCAGTTTGTTGATGACACAATGTGATACGTAACACTGGAGCAATGTGTTGTACACAGACTCATGTCCGTGTCTTAAAGTTATAGAAGGAAGAAATATAGAATTAATAAAATATACAATTAATAAATGTTCTTAAACAAATATTTAAACGTTTTTAACTTTAAGTTTATGTGTTTTTGTAATATTTTATATATATATATACACTTTTTGGGAAAAAAAGCATACCGTAGAAGTTGACCATGAAGTGATAATGTCCTCCAATAACACTAGGATTGAAATTTTGAATTTCAAAGTATTTCAATGAGTTCCCTATAAAGGGATAAATCTTCGTTATTAGCTGGTCATATAAGTTGATGTTGACCAGCAGTTATATTGATCCTATACACTTCTATTATTTCTCAAAAACATACAGTAATGTTTTGGTTTTCTCAATTATGTGTGAACCAGAACATTTAGCTGTAAGTTTATATGTTTTGTAACCACATTGAAAAAAATTGAAAAGCTAATTTTTTTTAACCACAAAATGTAGGCTATACATGTAAGAGTAATATATTAGATATTGATAACTTTACACATTAAACATTGTTGCATAACTGCAAACCCTTTCTACAATATCAAAGTGTTTCTACAACTACTAAATCGTTCTATGGTTTAAAATCATTATGAACCTGACGCCCAGTAAACATTCTTCACGACCATAGAGCACACACCTTAACATCTTGCATTACAGGATATGCATCCGCCTGGATTTGGTGCATTCATCTGGACACATTGCACATCATGCATAACACTTCCTTTTATACTATTTCAGTTAAGCTCCTATCAAGTGTCTCTAATTAAATTACGTCTGAAAATGAATAGTGTCAAGCTCATAATTATAGGCAGTCCTTTCTGTTATACCAGAGACACTGGCATAATTAAATAGAAGTAATGATAGGAGCTTCAGTGGATTTCCCTGCTATGAAAGCTCAGTAGAAAAGCCCCAAATGTTTTCTTGATACAACACTTCATTAGAAATTTCCGTAATCAGTTCAAATTAATTTTCTGGAAATGTATAATCACAGGTCCTACTCTTTAGACAGATCTTTAGAGATCTGTAATACTTTAAGTATGTATTTATATTGTTTATTCTCAGTAATTCCGATCTCCTGAAGCATTCAGAGATTGTGCTGCACAATGTTTTCTTAATATATATATTTATTTATTTTTTGTGCATCTATAAAGAATGACTCACTTGTGAATGCATGGAGCACAGAATGAATAGAGAGCGGTAGAGAGAAAGAGAGATATTCTAACACTGCTTTTTCTGAAGCAAGGAAAGCACATTGTGGCACAAATATTAATGTACATTTTTATCTGGTGTCACATTCTACCATATTCCTGAATATTATTAATATTTTCTTTTCCATTTTTATCTGAACAAATGATCCAGTATTATTTCACACAGTTGTCCCTGACTGAATCTGCAATGCAATAGGAACATGTATGCTGTGGACAAAATGTATTTATTAATTTTATTTCCAAATATGATGTGATGTCTTAATAGGACAGCAGGGAAAGTGTCAACCTTGTCCAGTCTGTATTAACCTAAATGAGCTTACAACACTGGTAAATAGAGAAGAGCTCATTATACATAGCTGTACCGACGTAATATTTTTGTGGGCATTTTTGGGAACCTTTAAATGCAATTTATCTTGAGTCACATTTTATCCACCAAGGGGCGTATCAAACAAACGTTTAGTTTATTTTAGTCTATTCAGTGAGCATGTGCAGACTGACATTTGACCCCTAATCTAGGTGTGAAGTCAAAGGTTGATTGGTTGTCATTAAATGGAGAGATGTCAACACTGTTTCATACCAGCACTTCCTGTTCTAACATTGCCAACTTCCTGTTTCCACAGGAGACGTATCTGCAGTGAGAGCTGGTCAGGAGTAATAGGTGAGATGTGCCTGTGTCTGTTCCAATGAATTTCCATGGACTTAAACATTTATTCAGTCACATTTACAACCAGTGAACACACTGGTAAACATTGAAGGCTTTATCCTTGCTGTGAAGCGTAGATGTAAAAGGTAGTCATAAGTCATTCTGGATAAAGCATTGTTATTTGAACTCAGTCAAAACAAAAACAACTCTTCCTTCATTGCCATATGGGTGCTCCATCAGATAGTCCACCTCACACATTGGAAACACATTGCAATGGCTAGGATATTGTTATCGTGTTTGTTTATGTTCCTATTTATGGAGCCAGGGCTATGTAGAATATGATTTTAAGACCGCAAGGAGATATTTGGTGGAAGCTAAATCAAACCCAATAGGCTGAAGTGATTACACATCAGTTGAATAAAAATAGATGTTATCATATTTTTTTATTAATTATCAAATGATATATTTCTGTTATATGTTGTACTGTATGAATGGTCAAATGGACAGTGCTCGACCTCTGTTGGAACCACTCAGAGATTGTCACTACATACTGAGATAATGTTGGCAGCATTCTCTCTGAATGGGCCTAATACTATATACAGCCTGGAGGTTATAGGCTACAGTTTACATGTGTATGGTAGCTTCCATGTGGTTTGTGCCTGTATTTAAAATTAAAATAATATTTATTTATTATTATGTACCCACAGTAGTGATTACATGCACATAAAAGAAAAAAGCTTAGACTAATTTGTCCACATACTAAATAATGTCTGTATTATCTTTTCATGAGTAGGTACTGTGCAAAATGAAGTGTCTCTATCTCTCTGTATCTATTATTTCATCTGCAGTGACAAGGGGGCATTCACATATCAGAGGTCTTTGGAAATTGCACCTTTGCTCTTCTATCAATGGACTGCACTTGAATTGAGGTTGTAAAATATTTGTTTTGTGTTTGATAATTGTCATTGGAAGGACAAGAGGTACAATTAGAGGTAGTTGCCTGGCAGTGATTGTACTATTATAGGGACAGCCTAGCTGTTGATATTTTCACATTATATGCACATTTCTAAACAGGATTGAATTCTGTATACCTTGAAAGCGGTGTAGTATCAATGTGCACATTGTTTTGGCTATGAATATACAGTACAAAAGATATATAAATGGGGTAATGTCATTGTTTTGCTTAAATATATTTTATGTTTAACCCTCGATTCTAATGCTTCTTTACCTCACATGAGACAATTCTATAAATTAACCCGATTTAGTTTGGTGCAACTGAAACTCGGTTGTTTTAATCCAGTTAACTTCAGTTCACAATTTAAATTGTTGTGTTTAATTAAAAATGTATTTACATGCTTTATTAAGAAATGATCTGTGGACATCACAGGAGTGAAATTAAATGAGTCTGCCATTTAATAATGAGTTATTCAACAAACCGGATTAATGTAAGAAGACGTCTACATTACCAGTTGAGATCGAATCAATGTTCAGTTCTGCTTTAACATGCCCAGCTTATGGGCTGCATGTCAGTTCCATAATTAATACTGCCAGTGATTGTGCGTGCATGCGTGCGTGTGTGCGTGCGTGCGCGTGTATGTTTGTGTGTACATCCGCGCACGTGTATGTTCACGTGCGTCCAGCGCACGCTATAACTAGCGTGTTCAAAGGAAGGGACGGCTCGGGGCTTCCGAATTCCACCACTTCCGAACGGCTTGACATCTAAGGATGTTCGCTTTGATCCCTGAGAACACTGCATGTCAGGTGATGACACCGCAGAGAGAGAGAAAGAAAGAGAGCGAGGGGGGGGGGGGGGTCAGGCTGGGAAAAGGGGGATACAGACAAATACAATAATACAGGCAGAGCAAGGGAGAGTAACATGGAGATTGGAGAGGGTATTTGGGCATGGTGAGAGAGGGGAAGGGGGTTGAGGGAGCTTAAAGAGGCAGACTTCTCTGTGGTGGTCTTGGGTTACGGGGACGGAATATGTGTGGAACACTATTATGCAGCAAGTGGACACCTGGTCCTCCGGCAGGACTGTGTTTCATTGGTCACCAGGTGGAGAGGACGAGTGTCGCAGAGTTAAACACGTATGTGTTGGTGTAACGACGTGCAATTTGGCGACACGCCTTTAATTTGACTGAGGAATCAATACCTGCTGTACAATTCTAAATACGCACTGTAAATGATTTCTATTGGTGGGGTGGGTCATTACGATGTCTCAGCTTTTCTATATACGGTAGATGAGTTCACAACATCTGATGAACTCACCTTAGTGATGACAACACTAACAAAAAACAGGACTATCACCATTGCGGTCAAACAGGAGATAAACAGCGTGTATTTCAAATACAGTAATGGACACCTTCAATGGTAACGTGGAGTGTTAAAGCCATGTCGCGGGGTGTGTTCGAACTGAATAAGACACTGTCCTTTAGTCATGAAGTTGTGTGCCGCTATGAGAGGCCAAAAGACTGGCATCCTCCTTATCATGAACCAGTGTTCTATACCTATACCTGTTCATGTCTTCAGGGCCCATTGGTTGTTTAGGGGCCCAGGGTCAAGGCTGGGTGATAATTACTCACTGCTTCCCGGAAGACTGTTCCTTCAGTTACGCACATTCTAGAGCCAGTACACTTGGCAGACTGTCACAAAGTGACCATATTTCACAAAGGTGATACCTTATCGTTCTCAGAGGTTAAAACAACGGATTTATAATAAAAAATTTACTTAAAATAATAATAAAATGACTGTATAGGTGTGCTGAATGCCATTGTAAAAAATATATAGCTTTTCCACTGCATGGTAGCAGCTTGACTCTGCTCGCTTTTGGAGCGTTTCCACCGTAATTGGCTACAGTACTCGCCTCGTCATTTTTGCTTTTGCTATCGGGCAGAGATTAGGTTAGTACCTGGTACCATGTTCTTGCTTTAGTAACTGCTCCGTTGGTAGTCCAAGCCAGCTGAGGCGATACTAAGTTGTAATGTGACAACAATGTGGACGAGTACTGATTGGATTGCATTGTCGCTGCGTCATTCTGCGACACAGATATTCTGCAAGCTATTAAAGCAGCCGTAATCTTTTTTTCTTTCACTTATATTCTTTGACACCTTGCTGTGATCATTTGAGTGACGAGGTGCAGATGTTACTCTCGTTTGTCGATGACATGATCGGTGTTATCTAGTTAGAGATATTTGAGTAGTATGTATATCATGAATGTATCTAAAATGTACCTGAAAATGTATGTACATTTTGTATTATGTCTGCATGCAATGGATTTTTGTGTTTTAAATTGTAAATAATTGTATGGTAGGTTTGTGGTTGAATAATCATAAGATATTGATACCGGATGCGTCTTTCTGTTTTTTAGTTTGGTCAATACCAATCGGACTACAATCACGTCCATGTGGAGAGCAAATGAGGTGGAACTAAATGCAATAATAACAACTCTTTGTCACAAATGTCTTGCGTCACACCTGATGACGATGACCGTGAACAAGAGTTGAATGACAATACTATTACAGTATACATCCGTCTGTACCGTCCATCAGTCTGCCTGTGCCAAACGTTCTAACTAGTTTGACAGACATTAGCTTCAGGAGAAAAAGTGATAGCATCAGTTTGATTAAGGAGTATGCCAACATATACTCACACACACACACACACACACACACACACACACAACTGAACAGTAACAGAAGCCCTTTGCCTTTCACTGCTGTTGTTTTGAAACTTTGTCAGGGCTTGTAACACGATCTGAGCTGATTTGGGCTTCAGCAATCCGAGTGTGTGTATGTGTGTGTGTGTTTTGGAGTGGCAACATACAGTACAGCACGGCTGTAAGGAAAGAATATACGAAGTAGCAAATAGATTACCAGGAAAGGGTGTAAATGTATATATATTTCCTTTTACTAGGTGGCGTCATTCTGTCTTCCCAGGGAATCTTATTCCCTATATCACTGATTTTGCCCACTCTGTATTTCCAGGTACACGTTTTAGCCCGTTTTTAAGTGTTTAATAGGCTATACAGTACAATATAGCAAATATCCATGTTACATATTGTTATACAAAGAATTGCATGCCACATGCAGGTGAGTGCAAGTGCAGTATGGCTTTGAGCAAAACAAATGATGGCTTTCAGATTGTACAATGTGCTTAAACATGGGCAACACAACACACATCAAGAGGTAAACAACCATACTGTTGGGGTGGGCTAACCAGTATGACTTTGCATGTAGCCATGCATGCTTTGCGATATTGTTTCAGTTGTTGGGGAATATATGATTTTGGAAAGAGGGGGTAACCATGGTAACACAGAGAGTTTGTTTTGGGACAGCCTGAAACGGTATACCTAAGAAAGGTTCCAGCTTCAGCAGTAAGCTGTTGTGCCTTTTTGGATGTCAAATGAACATCACTGCTACACTGCAGCCTCAAAATGGCTGACAGCAGTTTATGCCCAGCCCCCTGCAGCAATAATAAGAGTAGAAGCAATGAGCAAATTTACAATCTTATTATCAATCGCTCCTTGCACAGTTAACAACAATCACAAAACAATTAAACATACAATAGATACAATACAAATACAATCATTGCTTCATTGTCAAAAAAATATGTATATTTTATTGTATTATTAATCAATTTATGAATGTAAGATTGTTTTTTTTTGTATTTAATTGATAAATTCCTTTTAAATTTAGCTTTTTTTTTTTTATTAATTTGTCATTTGTTGATGTGGCACAAATGGTCCCCCTTAGGCTTGACTTTTTTTTTTTTTTTTTTTTTTTACTTTTTTGCTTGCATGCCATTGCCGCAATAGACTTAGATCATGATTACCTGCAAAACAAACTCATGCTGTAGTTGTTTTGTTTTTATTTAGATTTTTAAATGCATTAAAAAAAATTAATATATTATTTTATTATCTGTGTATCGATCTACCAGTAATTTAATCAAGCTAGCCATCAATCAATCATCCATTTTGCTTCATACATATAGGCCTAATTATTTATTAACCACAATGTGGCACCAGTCCTGGATATAGAATTAGATATAATTATTGCACATTATATGCATAGCATCTTTAAAACAGCTAAAGGCTTAGTTCTAAAGTAAAGCACCCAAATAAAAAAAAATTTGCAAGGTAAGCAAAATCAAAAGACATGTACAATATTTGTTACACCCCTTCTTCTCTTTGTCATGACATACTGTACTTGTGTTGAAGAAACAGACCACAGCTTAACATGCCAAAGTTATGCTCCTCCAATGACAGGTCCTTCTTTCTTTTGTCAAAAATTTTCATCTTTTCCGCTCTACCCACAAATTTGTTACCGTGGAACCGTGGAAGATGTGCTGTATGTACAATTAATACGAAATATTCTGATCAATCATGTTGACAGGAAAACACTACTGAGACCTTTTTTTTAGCCAGTTTGTCCTTGAAACATTGCGGCCTTGATATCTGACCGTTTATTTGTGTGTGTGTGCACGAGCACGTTAACAGGACACGTGTAGGGGGTGCGTTCAATTCAGTTGACTTGAGCCGTGTCTTAAAATGGCACGTTAATTATATCCTAGATTATGTTCCTGTATCTGTTGGGTGTGACCAACAGATATATGTGTGAACATACAATATATGTTGATTGTTGTTGTCTTTGGCGTTTCTAAATCAAGTTCAACTCCTCCCAGTTTTTAAATCATGTCAGATCAATTGACGTTAAGAAGACGTAAATCATGCTGAACAAAAACTTTTTTTACTTTTCCCTTGTTGATGTTTATTAGCCCACAGTAGTTCCTCCCTCTGTGGATAACCCAGGGCCTCATTTGGATGGAAATAAATCCTTGAAAATCATCATTTAACATGAAAAGTTTACATGATAATTATTGTTTTGTCAACTTTAAAACAAAAGTACAATTATTTTAAATAGATTATAAAAATTGTGTTAGCTATAAAATGTCAATGCCTATTGAAATGACTATATAATTCAAATGTGTCTCATTTAAAGACAGGGAAACCGCTAACCCTTCCAATGTTAGTGTCTTAATTTTTATGATACCACACAATGAAAAGTATGTTATTTAACTGAGGTAATGTTGTGAATGCCGTGTGTGTGTGTGTGTGTGTGTGTGTGTGTGTGTGTGTGTGTGTCTTTGAGTGTGCACGCGTACGACCATGTGCGAGGGAGTGTACCAGCCAGTGTGAGTGGCTGCCTGCCAGTACCACAAACAAAACATGTTTACCTAGTGCTTGTGAGCACTGTCATGTATTCTCCACCATTAGTTCTAATGGCATAATTGGCAGTTGGTTCCTCTCTTCATGTGGTTACAGCCGCTGATGCTATCTGTACAATGCAGGCGCCATTTCTGCTCTCCGCCAATAAAATGGCAGGGAAAACGAGAGAGAGAGAGGGAGAAAAAAAAAAAGAGTACCAATCTGATTTTTGCTGTTATTTTAAAATGCTAATGACAGAATGTGTGGTCTGTTGGTGCTGTGTGGATGTACAATAAGAGAAGTGGCTTGTGTGTGTATGTGTGTGTGATCTGTCCGTTTGTGCTTTTAGCCATGCAGTATTGCAGAAATAGCCATTCGAGGTACAGTATCAGAATAATCACCATTGGTGGGTTTCCACAAGGACCACCTATCTGGACGTCACACATCCATTTAAATTATTTTTTATTTTAAATGTATTTTTGATTGAATATCATAACAGCGTATGTATGTGTCCAATATAATGATGGGCTGAAATGGTTTTGACCTTTTGCCCCGGGTCAAAACAAAGCTACAAGGGCTACAGTGCCACCAGTTGGTGATAAATATATTAATATAATTTTTTGCAATGTTTATTTGAAATAACTGTATAAAAAACAAATGTGCATGAACTTAACAGTATATATATATATATATATCCGAGTATATATATGTATGTATGTATGTATGTGTAGATATATATATATATATATATTATAAGTATATATTTTGTTTGTATTTAGATACTTAATTGTGTTTTATTGCTATGTTGCTTCAGGGCAACATTGAGCAGTTCATGGAGATGTTCTGGTCTGTATAAGTATGTCCAGTCATTGTTTTACTGTTCTGTCTATTACAACTCACAGGAAACGGACATAGGGATATTAAAGGTTTCTACTGTATGATAGCTTGTTATCTTATTCCCTATAAAAAAAATAAAAAATGTAATGTTTTGATATAGTGCATTATCAAAGCTTCCAAGAAATAGTTTTACCCCAGAAAAAAAGTAATGACATAAAGGATTACTGTATTTAAAAAATAATAATAAAGAAAGAATATTTATTTTTCTATATAAAAAGAAAATGTACTGCACACAAGTTCACATGTAGGAACCGCTTGTTTTTGGAGGCAGTGGCTCGAACTACTTGAAAACCATTGCTATGCAAAATATATCAAAGCCTTTCTCACAAGTCCTATGTTACGAAACCTGTAAAAAAGTTTTTTTGTTTCTTCCAGCATTAACTTGTTTATCCCTGCTTGTTCCCAAGATATATGCTTTCAAAAGGAAATGATGGTCTTGTGTTCATGTTGAAAAGATGAAAGCTTCACACTAGATCTGGGAGGCAGATATGTAATGAGGAGAAGTGATGAAGGCTTCTGAAGTCATAGCCACTGTTTCATAAATAATTTCAGTGGGTTAGCCTGGACAGGAAGCTAGGCCAGATTGTTTCCTGTAAAGTGGAGATAGATGTGTTTGTGTGTGTGCACGTATATTTATATATTACCAAATATCTCTCTTTTTGTAGTTTGTGCAATAATTTCAAAAATAAACAGCAGTAGTTTTGTAATGCTTCTAAAATATAATGGCACAATATAGATGATGATGGTAGTGGAGTTGAAACATGTTCACTAAGTTGAGCTGGTTGGTACATTTAGTGTAGTGTGAGGAGCTCATTATGACAACTTATAAATGCAGTATATTAAGCAAACCACAATCTACCAACAATTAGAAGTCTCTAAACTTTGAGTGCTTCTGGATTCTGAGCCCACTGTAACAGTAATGTATCTTTATGTTTGTATGCAATTAAGTTGCCACTATAACATCAAGTCTCCACCAAAATATCCCTAAAAAATTCCCAGACCTGAATAGCAAGGAATCAATCATCAATCGCTTTGGTTGGATAGGTACTTATTTAGGACATTCTCCTACAGAAACAGACAGATTAGCATATTCAATTATTCAATACACTATTATTTTCTTTTTTTCTGTGTATGTGTGTGTGTCTACATGTTAAAATACAAATTTTTATTTTAAATTAGAGGAATAATACTGTTTCAAATCGTTAATGATAATTAATAATAAATAAATAATAAACAACATCACAACACACATAAATTAATATTGGGATGGAAAGTATAACTTTTTCTATTGAGCGGTCTTACAAAAATAACCAGAGACCAGATGAAAGAACCAAAGTGTGGCCAGTGTCTCGACTAGACAAAGAAAACGCCATCTCCACACACTGTTGTCCGGCCAACCTCCTTTTAATCTGGGCGGGACAGAGCAGGACAGGCTAAAGGGCTTGGCAAGATAGCGATTCTCTCTAACTGAAACGCAAGGGGACGGTGAGTGATAAGAGCCCATAAAACCTGTCCAGCCCTCTCTCCGTGCTACATGGATGCTGTGATAGCATTGAGTAACACATGACACAGCACACATTGAACATCTTGTGGAAGGCTGAATACCCAGCCTTCCGAGAACTTAAAAAACGTGATGAGATGAGAGTAGTCATTTTTAGTTCACTGTAGAAGAACCTTGTTTCTTTCAACAAATCCACCCTACAGAGCAATGCCAACAGCGGAATTGCCCTTGTTGTACATATTAATTGTGCCCTCTCAAATAATCACTGTTAAATATACTGTATATATTTGATTGGTCTCAATAGCAGGAAGACTGAGTCATACTCTAGATCTGGCCTGATTATGGTACAAAATATTCCAAACAGATTTTTTTTTAATTTCCTGCCACTCCATTAACTGAAGTCGTGTTCTTTCGTTTAGTAAAATGTGGAGGTGGGGCTAAATGAAACTTTCCAGAAGCTGGCATTCATGTAAATAGTGCATCCGACACATTCAAATGTAGAATGCAAATGCAGCTTTCTCGTTGAGCTTGAAGTAATCCATTGATATGTAGAAATATATTTAGTTTAGTGTGTGTGCCTAAGCATGTCAGTACGTGAGTGTGTCATGTCACGTTTGCTTTTCAGTCACTGTTTGTTGAAACAAGACTATTAGAGGCTGGAGACAGACCTGGTCAAACAATGGTTATCTGGAGTGGATGCCATTAGCCCTCACTGTGACAGGACAGACAGACTGATTGAGATGAGAAATGTTAGGGAACAGGAGAAAAAGGGTTAGACCGATTGTTTGATGAAACCGGCTTACCTAGTTTATCGTTCGTTGTCAGTGGAGCAGCTTTAGACACATGCAGATGACATGCATAGAATGTTCACTCTCCCCACGGCTGTAACATTTTCTTGGTTTTATCACTTCCTTCTGCCACAGAAATCTTGACGTATGAGAGTCTGAGTCATATACTGTCTTTTACAAGTGACATCAAATGACCTGGAATGGGTCAGAAATCTTGCTTAAAAGGTGTGGGGTAAGTCATTTTTATCAGTTCTTTCAAATTCAGCAAATATCTGCTCATGGTCTGCTAGCTTCCCATTTTGTGTGCACAATGAAAAAACATCTGGTGTTTCTCCACAGTCCTGGCTCTGTAAATGGGAGCACAACAGAGTGGTGCAGACCGCACCACACAACACTATAGGAGATCACCATTTGGCAGTGAAGGTGCTGTATGTGTTTTGCTTTGATGATTCTCCAGAATCACTCACTTCACCTTTAAAGGTGGGTCGGGATCATTGGGGATCAATCCCTTGATATTTCATCTGGGAATTGACCACGCAGCCTTGTGAGTTACTAGAGCGATGTCCTTTAATTGATTTTACAATAGCTTTACAAATGAAATTACAATATAGAATCTCCAACATTGGTGAACCTTCAAACTGAAGAATGCCTATAGTAGCTGATAGTTAAGGTCGGGAAAGCCTCATTACAGGTCAGCCATCCTGACTGTCATAATTGCCCTATCATAGGAGACATGAGACAGAAGGCATTTCTGCCACTCTTAACATTTGGTTTAAAGCTGCAACCCACATCTTTTAAACTTAATATACATTTGTTTTAGCCTTGCATGCTTTACATTGTGATTCATATTCCACATGCTGCCATCGATAATATCCACCTGTTGCGTGACATCAGGGTTAGCGTTGGCATGCGGCAGAAGTACAGAAATGGCATGTGAAACTACCTGCTATGGGTGTAGCAATTCACCGTGTTGCATCTATTGCGTAAGTTCCGCGTGTCTGCATGTCTGAATCGTGATCCATGATCCGGCACCGCATACAGTATGTATGTATATATTGTTTACAGATGTTCCTGGCATTGTGTGTTGCTATCTTTGTCCGTCTGCCTGCCTAGCTCTGAACTCATTGCCTCCCACGCGCAGCAAGTTTCAGTTAAACTAAGCAAACTGATGAATGTAATATGTGATTTCCAGCTAATGTGTTTGTCTCAAAATGTGAAAACATAAAAAAAAAGACAGGAACATGGACAAATGGGTGGCAATCTTGTTATAGCATAGCATCATTCATCCTTATTATCTTTACTCAAGTTTTTCTCAAGAGGAAACCTCCATTTTATACTACATTTGGTATTTACCAACACTGCTCCCGCTGATCACCATTCCAAGAGCAGTGATTTATTTGGTCTTGATATGGTTGTGCTGAGCATTGCTTATTTAATGATTTAATTGTGTTATATGACATAGACTACTAGGCATTTAACTATTTCATGTTTTTTTCCTTAGTTTGTGGAAGACAGACGTACTACATACATACAATTGTCTGGTCAATGGGCAGGCTAACACACCTTTGTCTCCAGTTATGTTTACCGTACATCTCAGTGGGTCAACAGCATTGCTTCAGAGAGTTTGTCTAAAATATGTATTGCTTCTCTAGCCACTGATGAATTCACTGATAGCACCTTTACATAAGCGTTTTGTTTTTTTGTTTTTTTTTTGCTGTAATCTTTAACACATTGAAAAGAAATGCGTTACAATACATTTCATAATATTACATAATGAATTGTGACAGCAGTAAACAGTGATGATGGGTGCCAGTCATGCCTAGAAGACACAGTAAAGATAAAGAGAGGTCACAAGGGCTGGGGGGGGGGGGGGAATAGAGATGGAGAGATAAAGGCAAGGAAGTCATGTGAAGAGGGTAATTGTGCTAAATCTAGTCTATTTGGATTGTTGCACTGAAAGTAAACCCTCAGTAGCCTACAATATCATAACATTGTTTAGCAGGATGTGTGCATTCCAATACATTTGTGCATGTGTGTTTTCATGTGTCTGCATGTAGTGTTGGCCTGTTTGCGTATTATGTGTGTGTGTGTGTGTGTGTGTGTTGCACGTCTATTTGCGTTTAGGCTGAGGTTCGCATACGATATGGATCCTCCTTGGGCTTTCTTTTGAAATCAGCCTGTCGGCTATTCAGGGCTTAATCTCATAATGGTTTTAAATAAAAGCCTCATTTTCGTGACAGCCATTTCAAAGGCCTGGGAGTCTGAATGTACTGTACACCACAATGAATATTGACAACACCACACAGCCGTTGGATAAAACATAGTGAAAGATGTTGCATCTGACAACAGGATCACACAGCGATCTGTCGGCCGGCCCGGAGACATGAGGGTAATAAAATAAGTACTTGTAATTTCTGTTGCCGCAAATTGCCGTGGTATTTGCATCCATCCATCCCTGGGTGAAAACAACATGGTTTGGCATGCTTTCATTTATGTTTTACAGTGCTGGATTTGATATGAACATACTCCTCCACATGTATTTATTTATTTATGTATGTATTTATATCAAATACAAATATTAATAAAATATAAAATATATATATAAATAAATATATAAAATATAATAACCAGGAAATCTTGCTGAGATTAAAATATATTTTTCAGGAGAGATCAAGAAGTATCTTAAAATAATACAACAAAGCACATAAATGCATAAAATGAACAGTATACATTTACATTTACGGCATTTGGCAGAAGCTTTTTTCGAAAGCGACTTACATGTAGTACATTTGTCAGTAGTTGGACAGGTCATATACTAGCAATTATAAGCACACAATATTCTAAATAGAACAATTGCAGCATAATGTTATCATACCTAAGACCACATAAACAATATGAAATGCAATAGGTAATGTCCTATAGCTAATTAAGTGCTTAAACATATGTATTTTATATTTTATTTTAAATAGAGCATTAGAGGTAAGTGCATGAGAAGTTAAGGGGATTCAAACATGACACTCTTAGGAGAGAGTGCTAAGAGTTGGCGAGGTCGCCGGTCAGATTGTGAAATGTGTGAGAAATGTGTGAGATGTGTCTTGAGTCTCTTCCGGAAGATTGGTACTGTTTCAGCAGATCTGACTGTTGCTGAAAACTGAGCTGAAAGCTCATTCCACCACTGTGGTACCAAGATGGAGAATAGGCGAGACTTCGATGAGCGAGTCTTGAGGCCTCGTAGCGGTGACATCGGTCGAGGTGGTAAAACAAAGTGTTCTTTTAGGGACCTGGAATCGGACCATTGCTTGGAGATAGCTTGGGGTCGTTCTATGTACTTCCTTGTAGGCTAGCGCCAGTGCTTTGAATTGGATGCAAGCTACAATTGGGAGCCAGTGAAGTTCTCGGAAGAGGTTATATGGGAGAACTTTGGTTGGTTGAATACCAGACGCGTTGCGGAATTTTGAACATGCTGTAAGGGTCTGGTAGAGCACTCTGGTATAACGTATACATACAATCATACATACAGTATATACATAATAAAAGCTTATTTAGTGAACTGAATCGATAAAATAAACTGCTATTAACAACCACAATGTACAAAATTATTTTGCTGCATGTCTTTTAGAAATAATAAAAATGGTATTAAAGGAATAAAGTCAAGTAATTTTCAAAGAGTTTTGAAGAACATTCAAAGAGGTCGGGGCAGCAGATTTAAACATTACTGTTGAGATGTCAAAAACTGATACAATATCTGGGTGACAAAATAATTAAATGTACAACCGTGTTTCGAACGCGATGGAAATGGACGAGACAATTTTAAATTAAATGTCATTCTGATTTACGAGGATGATGTATCCCAAACTTGGGTCAAGGTATCACAGTGTCAGCATTGGATCAGACAGAGCACTGTGATTGGCTAACGGAGCATGCAGAGAGCTGAGATGGTCTATTAGCCCTCGCGTACATTATTTTGTGGAAATAGTTTGATTGCATTAAGAATGAAAGAATGTAGCTTCTGTACAATAGTTTAGAATACCCCTTGAATAACAATGCTTGGTGAATTTGTTGGTTTGCTGTGTCAAACCTATGCAGATCTAGACATCTTGACTCGACTCTAAAGTTGTCTCCACTTTGATTGGTTAAAAGGGATCAAGTCTTCTGCAAGCGCCTGTGTTTGATAATCATAAACAGACATTTACGGTTTGATTATTTGGTTAGTCCAATCGGCTGCTGGTGACACCTATGTTGGCACTGCTTCCACGACAAGCAACTTTGAATGGAAAGTTTCCCGTCTGGATTTAGAGCTTGCCAAATCTCAGTGTCTTCTAACCTGTCAAAATAAACATGCACGTGTGTATGCATGTGTGTGCACAAACCTTTCATGTCTGTGCTTGAGGTCACATGTACCAGACACCTCAGTCACCTCAGATGTGAAGATATTCACGGCTCTTTGATAATCAGAGGCAGTGGAGAAGGAAGCAAGGCTGCCAGCCATTGGTCTAAGCCCCTGGCAATGCACATCAAAGGTGCTTGTGGTCAAGCCCCAACTTGTTTGTACCCCGGCAACAGTAAGGAGCTGATGCCCAGCTCATACCACATTCTCATTCAGCCAAACCTCTAACTGACAAGGCTACAGTATAGGGCGTGACGAGGACGAAATGTAAACAGGCAACTGTTGTTTGTTGATGCATAATTTGCTGAAATTGTTGTCAGTGTGTCAGATTGTTTTTGAGAAGCGAACAAACGGTCACGTAGTGTAAATACTTAATGACATAGTCTTACTTATTTCATTCATATTTCTTTCAACTGATGTTCCACTCAGGTAACTGTCTTTCCATTTGCATTCCTACCCCTCCCCTCCACACAGAGACTTATTGAAGAACAACTCCCCCCTTTCCCCCCTTTCACCCCCGACCCCCATCTCTCTCTCGCTCTCTCTCTCTCTCTCTCTCTCGCTCTCTCTCTCTACCTTTTGTGTAGATAATTGGTGAAGCCTGCTTTGGGCAAAGCAGACATCTTGTCTGGGGACACAAAAAGCGTCTATCTCACTGTGTCTGCTGAGGCACAAGGTCAAAAGGACAAGTCATGTTTAGAGAGAGCGAGAGAGAGAGAGAGAGATCTCCTCAGTCATCCCTTGGCCATCAACATGCTGAATAGCTAGGTAATTATTTGCTGTGTGTGTGTGTGTGTGTGTGTGTGTGTGTGTGTGTGTGAGATAGAGAGAGAGAGAGAGAGAGAGAGAGAGACAAAATGGCCTGAGAAGAAACAGATTCAGTGGGAAGGTGTCACTGGTGTAAAACTTGTCCTTACTTTGGTGCAGATCATATCACATTCCCATTTCTCTTATCTAATCAGATCATAACTAGACACTGATGTAGATTTCGATAAAGGGATTTCTGCCGTAATACAATATGTGAAACAGCTCATGCATACACGCAGTATCATAGTCATGCTAAATGCTAGTCATGCTAAATGCTGTAAACTTTTATTGAAGTGTCCTTGAGCAAAGTATGCCTACCGAACCCCTGTAAGTTTCACTTAAATGTGACGTTATAGCTACTATTACAATACAGTACATGTTATGTAATGGTGACTTGCAGCAAGAGGTCTTCACGGATCCTCGAGACCCAAGATTCCGAGATCCGACCCAAGGCCTGAACAGAGACCCCACCAGGTCGGGTCTAATTTTAGAGTGTTTGACTCGGATCTGGGTCGGGTCTGACATAAATGCTACGATTCTTGGGTAAATGCGATTTACCAACTGGACCCCATAATTAATTTATACATATGTTTACATTATTATATGTAGCTTAATATATATAAAGAAGAAATTACAAAATATTGAAACTGAAAAAAACTGCTTTTTTTTGTCATGGTTTGACGAAACAGCAGGTTCCTGTTCCAGGTGCCAGTGCCCCTGAACATAGAGGCAACTTGCTTATACTTTTACTTGCTTTTATTGAAGTGTCTGAAAGTGAAAATCTGATCGAAATGAATTAGCTTCCATTTATCATTTGACGGCAGTGTGAGTGTGGGAACCTGTGCGTACCTCAGACAACTTTTCTGCACTATTGATGGCAACATAGCATGATCTGTTGCAACATCATTTTAAAGTTCTGTTTTTTTCTTTCGGTACTCTGCAGGTCTTTTGGACCCGAGCGAGTATTAGTGTTTTATTTTTTATCCACGGTACTTCTCGGGTAGGGGTCTGTTTGTCATCGAGTCCGTTCAGAGCGGATCTCAATTTCTGGGTTTTTAAGTAATGCAAATAAGTTTTAATTAACACAAATCGGGTCGGTATGTGTATATATATGTATGTATGTATGTATGTATGTATATGTG
>JAOEGT010096088.1:0-13567 GCA_025447795.1 Speoplatyrhinus poulsoni | reverse complement strand
TGTTTACTATTTGTTTTCAATACAGCAGATCAAATGCACACAAAAAGCTGAACTACTGGCTCTTCTTGATTCCTGTGATGTCACAAGCAGTGCACTCAGCTCCGCGTTTGTTTCGTGTTGTAACAGATGTTCACGACTAACCACAGGGGATTTACTAGCTGGCTCTGGTGACTATGCGGTGAAAAGCTGAACCTGTTGTGTAGAAGCGCACCTCCAGGTACGTGTTGTGTTGTATCTCGCTGTGTGGGTCTCGGTGTGCTACTCTCCCATTGTTATTGACTCTCATTTGTCCTATTTTTCTCATAGTCGCTATAGAGGATTGTCTGCATAGGTCCTTCCTTAATGGTAGTATAATGTTTCAGCTCTCCAACACATTTCCTGTGTTGTATATCTCTCTCTCGCTCTCTCTCGCTCTCTCACTCTTTCACTCACACTCACACACACGACCCCACCCCACACCCGCCCGCCCTCTTTTCTCACACATGTTTTTTGTTTCTGAAAAAATGTGCGAGTTGGGGGTGGGGGTCCATCTGATTTCTGATAAAGTATGTCTGCATCCTGTGTAGAGTTCAGAGGGGCTTCGATAGGCTGCCTTCATCAGTACGCAATTCTCTGGTGCAACAAGAAAAAGGGGAAAGGGGTTGGAGTCCTACTTTATAAGGACTTACACAGTGTTTTATGACAGACTGATACTCGAGGATGGACAATAACAGGAGTCCAAAGACCTATGTGTCTACTTTCCGGATCAACATCAAGCCTCATTGTCCTTGGTATGCCGAGAAGCACAAAGACAATGGACTGGACACTAATAAAGGGAAGGCTGCAGAAGACGTGAAACTGGGAATCTCATCATCAACTGGTAAGTGAAAGCATTGACAGTAACAGAAGGTTTGACGTTCTAACTTATAAAAACACTTTAATAGCTAAAGGCTTCTAAATCAGATGGGATATCATGCATTCTGTTTACCAGAAATGTTTTAGTGTTAATGTACTGTACATATCGGTTTACTGTGGGTTAATGTGGCAAAATGTATAGCTAAAATATTGTTTTGGGTTGAACTGTCAAACTTGGTTGAAATGAAACTTTACAAAATACATTAGGAATCCCAGCAATATGTGTAGATCTGTAGGTATTGTTTTGGATATTACTTAACCTGTACTGCATATGTACTGGCTAGATAGCTGATGGACCCAATAAATCACATTTCCCTTTAATGTAAGCAATGCTTGCCACAGTTTTTGCTATATAATTCCATATTGTTGTCCATAAAACAGGACATTTCAAGCACATATGATACTTCCTGCATTCTCAGATGCCAAAGAAAAGCCCACCACATTTTCAGAAGGAAACAAGCCCATGACCACTTCCTAGCTAGTTGCTACACAATAATAGGAGAGGGCTCACTACACCATTCAGTTACATTATGGAAATTATGTCAAAACACACAAATCCTATGCAATGTTATTTTCTTATAGCTGCATATGCCATTTTTATAGTATAATAATGCCTAATTTATTGCCTTCAAAATTAAGCCAATAGCATACTACCAGAGCCCTTCGATTTGTTGATACAACTGCAATTTTCCCAACATTGTGCAAACTTGAAAAGAGGAAATATTTTCTTCCTTGTCTGGCTAATAGACAAGTTATTTGTGCAACTATACAAACAAAATAAGATATATGGAGAATGCTGCTTACAAACACAAAACATGATTATGATTGTGCCAATAAGATGTCCCAAGATCATGTCTGAGTGCACGTCCCCTCTATTTCTTAACTTGTTTCTCTTTCTTATCTGCTTTCTCCACTTCTTCTCTCTGTCCCCTCTATATATCTCATATATCTTGATGTCTCAACATAAATCACCTTTTAATATAATCAAAAGGCAGCCTATATTTTCAGATGTATTTTGGCTTCACATTACCGATTTAACTACCCTTTTATAGTCTAAAGTAATCACATAGATTAATCAAAGACATACTAGAAATTATTACGGTATGTAAATACTCATTAGTTGCAGCTCTAAGTACACAATGTCCTTTTAATTTAGAGGAAATTTAAGGAATGAATGTGCAAAGAAAAAATTTACATTTCAATTTCATTAGTTTAAAAAGTTGATTAATTGATTGTTAGGGTGCAAACAAAGCAGACTATTTTCACGAGTAGCATGTTGTATAAATAGCAGAATGCTGGCTACAGCTGTTTCATTGTGAATTACTAATCTAACACTGTTGGACCAGGAATTGAAGAAATCCCAGAGATTATCCATACAAACCTGCCTGGGGAACACACTAACATAAAGTACTCTTCAGGCTCTAAAGGAAACCTCCAAGGAGCAGAGCAGGGCAAAGGTAGATGTTTTGCCTTAGCTAATTTTTCCAGAACCTTCTTAACAGTGTTGACGGCATCATTTGCCATGTATTGCCTCTCACAATAAATGAATAATGAAGACATTGATTTTATCAATATGTAATAATATATATAATAATGAAACATGATTTTTCTACACGTTTGCATGTTACTTAGAAGTTTGAATATATTATGTCACACAACATTTTGTGTAATGGAAAAAGAATCCAACAAATGGTTAGACGTGAGTTAAGGGTAAAATCAATCAGCTGTTTCTCATCTTATTATTAATTGTTAATTCCAACCAAAATGGCCGCTTTCATGTGATTGTTGAATACATTTTAAATCCCACATAACGTTTCACAAACACCAGTCCTCAAACAACTGCTTTTTCCTGCCATGGTGAGTGCAAGTACAAAGCTACCAGTTGTACGGTTGAGTAATTTCAGTGCTTTTTATGAAAGTAGCACTCTCATCTTGTCCTCAGAATCACCTGTAACGTTTCTGGACACACCAGAACAGGTAGACGTGCGGGTGGGACAGCAGGCCACTCTGCATTGTGCATTTAGTAGCAGCTGTCTTCCTGTGGCTTGCTGCTGGATTTACAACAGAGGGAAGGTGAGATGAATGAAGTCAGAATAGTGGATGTGAGTCACTTCCACAGTAGTGATATGAGCTGTTGTGACAAATATTGTACTGTAGCCCTTTGAGGACTTTTGTTTTGCTTGTGTCATCTTTCAGGTTATAACTAGTGGGCCTCGAACCTGTGTCAGGAGCAGCGGGACTGAAAGCAGTGTTGCTATCTCTGACGTGTGTCAGGCTGACACAGGCTCTTACACTCTGGTAGTAAGAAACCGAAAGGGCTCTGCCCCGCACACAATCTCCCTCAGTGTCATAGGTGAGAGTCATTGAGTTTTACATTTGACCTGGATGCAACCTTTAGTCAGTGTGCGGTCAATGTTGCACATTTTCAGTTGTAACGTGTATTGTACCTTTTGTCGCTGTAGGTAGGAGTTTAGTGCTAAATTGAGTCGAATTTGTAAGAAATGTCAGACATCTGTCAGCTATCAGTGAGTGAAATGCTCTGTGAGAATATGTGCTCTGGTCGATAGCCCCTACCTCTCTAGTCCATTTAGATTTTGCCAGACATGGTTCTGACCAATCAGGGCCTATTTTCCCTGATTGGTCTAGAAAGACCACTGTACATTGCCTGGCAATCACATGACTGATCGCACACCGCAGCAACAGGCTTGTCAATTGACTTTGCAATGGCAGACCAACAGGCTCCAGAGGGAGGGAGAGGACGGGTTGAGTTACAAAACCTTTCTTTTTATGTTATTGTTATTATATAAATAAATGTTTTATTTTCTTATATGTAGCTATAGCTCTCATTGCAACTCTAAAATCCTACTGTATCTACAGCAGCTTTAATACTTGATACTGCACCACA
The DNA here is from genome assembly GCA_025447795.1 of Speoplatyrhinus poulsoni. Classification (NCBI taxonomy): domain Eukaryota; kingdom Metazoa; phylum Chordata; class Actinopteri; order Percopsiformes; family Amblyopsidae; genus Speoplatyrhinus; species Speoplatyrhinus poulsoni. The sequence continues at coordinate 9,768 of JAOEGT010096088.1, read as the reverse complement.
CTAGTAATGTATTAAAACAACATGTTATTGTTGTATAAAATCTATTAAGTTTGACTTGAGGAGGAACAGACAGGATTTCCTACGACGCCACAGAAGGTGTCCCTTTAAATGAGTCCTACATTTTCAGACTGTCCTGACCCGCCGGCGTCTCAACCTGTTGTCTCCCAGCTGTCCACACACTCCCTGGTCCTCTCCTGGACCGGTCCCAGCTACGACGGTGGCACAGCCGTCTTGGGCTACATCGTGGAAGTCACAGACGTGGGTCAGGGCCAGCCTGGCAGCTGGACCCAGGTGACCTCCTGCTGTAAAAGCACCTCCTACCACCTCTGCTCTGGCCTGGAGCCCCAGAGGGAGTACCGCTTCCGCGTCAGGGCGTACAACGCTGCAGGTGTCAGCAAGCCCAGTCAAGAGTCCAGCTGTGTGAAGATGGTGGTTTCAAGTTAGTGACTGACTGCCCTTTTTATTATTTTTTTTTTCTTTCTTTAATGTGCTAATGGTGGAAGTGTTTGACTTCTCCATACGTTTCCTTTTAAGGGAAACTGAGAGCGGATCCAGATATGTATACAACTGTGGTCATTGACATGACTCATAAAGTCAAGGACCATTACGACATGCATGAAAGGTTGGGAGCGTAAGTATACTTTTTTTTCTTCAATACTTGCGCTGCCAACATTGCATTTTTCAAATTTCTCTAAGCAAGCAATCTCTAATGGTGGATGAGGGGAGGTAAGCTCCAGGTCAGCTGTCATTTAAAAGGAATTTTACTCGCAGCAACAATGTTAGCATTGTGGTAAAGCTGAAACCGTTTCCTTGGATACATGTCTGCTGAAAGGAGCCTCCTTGCAAGCCGTTAACTTGACTGAAGACCATGCTCTTTCACAATGTGGTAGCGGTAGGTTTGGCCAGGTGTTCCGACTGTCCCACAAGGGAACTGGACAGCAATGTGCAGGGAAGTTCTACCGGACTCGCAGCACAAAGGACAAGGTGGCAGCCCGCAAGGAAATTGAAATAATGAACCATCTGCACCATCCTAAATTGGTCCAATGCCTGGCTGCCTACGACACCCCCTCTGAAATTGTCATGGTGATGGAGTTGTAAGTATCTCTAAAGGTCTACATTTGACTTAGCCATAACATACAGCATGCTTGATTCCACGTAGCACCTCACAGAACCCCACATTTTCGCCCCAATATCCGAGTAGACAAATGTCTCGGTAATATTTGAATTACAAGGGTAAGATGCAGACCCAAATCCAGGAGTTTAGCTTGAAATGATGCATTGTCCTAAGTGATTTAGATGTTCAGTTTCCTGTTCCCCACGTCACACGATCACACTTGGTTAAAGCCCGACTGTTTCTCCAGCATCGCTGGCGGTGAACTGTTTGCGCGCATCGTGGATGACAGCTTTGAGCACACAGAGCCAACCAGTGCCCGATACATGAAGCAAATACTGGAGGGCATGCAGTACGTTCACAAGCAGAACATTATCCATCTGGACCTCAAGCCGGAGAACATTGTTTGTGTGGACACTACCGGAACACGGATCAAGATCATAGACTTTGGCTTGGCTAAGAAGCTGGGTGAGTTTGCTGTCTTAATTGATGGGTGTAGGGGGGTTATACTGTTGGGTGACGGTGCCAAAGGAGTATTTTCCTTCCGTAAGCTGTCCTGTGGAAGAAAAAATAAGTTTATATGAATTGCATGAGTCCTTCAGTAAAGTCCCAGGTGTCTCGTAAAAGGCTTGATGGAGAAAGTGGCCACATTCCCTTGTCTATATTCCCCAAAGAAAATGACCCCTACAGCAATGTAAATACTGAATGCCATTTTCCTGTGTTGGCATGGAGAGAAATGTTTAAATGTCAAAATCTTTTACTTTTGTTTGCACGATCGCTCTTTCTTTCGAATATAGAAGAGGTATTACTAATTGTCTTTATATTTTCTAGATGTAAGTTTAAGATTATTGTAATTCTTTTTGTTTAAGAGCCTGGAAAGCCCCTTACAGTCATGCATGGGACACCAGAGTTTGTAGCCCCTGAGGTGATTCAGTTTGAACCTGTGGGTCTGGAGACTGACATGTGGAGCATTGGCATCATTTGTTATATCTTGTAAGTTCACCTATAGGTCTACTCAGATGTTAAAGTGAAATGATGCCTGTTTATTACATAGAAAAACAAATTTAGGTACAATTTAAATGTCTGTTACTCTGACACTGTACTCACCTAGTCCAAAGAACATGCTAACGCCACCTGCTGGCATTTAATTGCCATTACAAATTGGGGAACAAGGTACTCAAAAAATGACTGACAACAATGTTCTTGTTATTCCAGACTAAGTGGCGAGAGTCCCTTTCAGGGAAATGGTGATGCTGAAACACTGGCCCTGGTTACTGCTGCCTCCTTTGAGTTTGACCCAGAAACCTTTGAAGACATTTCAGACAAAGCCAAGGATTTCATTAGTTCCCTGCTGAAGAAAGACCGGAGGTTGGACTTTATACTGTGTTCTTTGTAAAAATAATATTCATAACTGGTAAATTGAGCAAGTGCGAGGAATGCTGTGGGGAGTTTTTGTTTTCAAATTGTCTGACTGCTTAGCTGCGTTTCCTTTTTATCTACATGTTTGAGCCAGGTAATTTGCATATCCTTCCCCTTCTGCTGCTTATTAAGATGCAGACTGTCATGTGACAGGGCCCTGTCCCACCCCTGGATGGTCTCCTTCACCTCTCTGTGTCAGAGGCATTCAAAGTCCCTGAGAAAGGACAAGATGAAACGCTTTCTGGCCAGACGCAAGTGGAAGGTGAAGCACCTTCCTGAACACTGGCCAGCCCAGTATAAAGTCTGGCCAATCATTGTTGTAGGCTCAAGCAGCTTGTAGACTTGAAGTAATCATCTAATTAACATGCTTTGAAGTCACTTGGATCTTGGATTTAACATTACATTTTAAGGAGTGCTTCCCAATGAACTGCCCCTTGTCTAACAGCCTCCCGATGTTGAATGGTATTTTTTACTCAGAATATAAAACGAGTACTGGCAGAAACTGGGATAATAAAGTACAGAGAATTTAGTTTATCTTAATGTGGTATCTATATGTCCTAATAAAACCATATTTTAACGATGCTCAAATCTTAAATTGACATTTGCACTTTACCTAGAAAACGGGCAAGGCAGTTCTGGCACTACAGAGAATGGCTCATCTCTCCAGCAGGCCAGACTCACCCGGCATTACTACAGATGGTAGGTGACGGTTCCATAGGGACTACCATAGCTCTCTTCACTTTGTCACTTAGCCCAATAGCATGGCTAAGTTGCCCATGCCAACCTTTTCTAGAGCATAGCTGGAGCAAAGATGCAGAGGCGGCCATCCAGGCCCTGGATCTACAGCTTCAGAGTGAGCCTCGCTTTCAGCAGACACTGAACGACACAGTCTTGCCTGACGGTGCCACGGCTAGACTAACATGTCATGTCCTCGGTAAGATGTAATATTACCCTGTCACTTCACATACACCATTTTAGGGAACATTTTATACTGTGGGTAAAAGGCTGACTTGAAGTACATGTATATCTGTACTTCAAGAAACCGTTCAAGCACATTTTGATAGAAATTAGCCTCAATTAATATATTCAGGTTAACACTTAACTTCAATACTTATTTTGTATGGAATAAGTTAAACCGAGATAGTCAATAAGTAACAAACGTATCATAAATTGCAGTGCTTGCTATGCTTACAGAGCAATATATTTTGTATAGGCTACCCTGAGCCCAAGGTGGAGTGGCTTTGGAATGAAGAGCTGGTTGTCAAGTCATCCAGGGTGAAAGTGGAGCATAATGACGATGGCCTATGTTCCCTGGTTATTGCTGATCTGGGGCGATCAGACACTGGAATTTACAAGTGCAGAGCCACCAATGACTTAGGAGAAGCGCAGTGCTCAGCCATGCTGAGGGTGAAGATGTAAGGAAGACCAATGGAAATTGGGAGTGGAGACATGGATGTTCACCTTTTATTTAAGTGGTTGCCCTGTTTTGCAACTATTTTGAATTTTAGACTTGACACTGAACACATTTCTGGGACTATTCCAAGGCAAATGTGCACTACAAAAGTGTATGTAGATTAAGAACCTTTGATTTCACCAGTTGGTGTATATATTAAGCTTTTTTTTGTACAGTATACACTAGTAATGCCTTATGTATAGTTATGCATGTTTGTGTAGATCACTTATGCATGCATTTAGCACGTATTACACCACTTGTGACATTGTAATTTTTTTCAAATTAAAGTACTTTACACTCATTCTAAGGATGTGTACACTAAACCAAAGTTCAAGGGTTAAATACTTATCTAAACCATATGTAACACTAACTCTACTTTTGAGAATATCTTAAAACTAGCTGAGTCAGGGATTCTGAAAGATTGACATTTGATCTTGTCAAAACAAAACCTCACCCTTCGATGCAATAGAGTGCTCTCTCAGAAGCTCTACTCTTGATAGTGGTGACATTGCCAAGGCTAGGATATTGGGATTGTGTGTGGTGCGGTCTGCACCATGATTTGCTGACTCTAAGGCACATCTAGAATCTTCATAGATGTAAATGCAGACAAACAGATGAGTCCCATTCAAGTCAATTATACATTTAGGTTAACTAAACAGATGTTCTGGTATGGCTAAGACATTTTGTTCCACTGTAGTGTCCCAAAAAGTATTGAACATGATGGCGACCATCAGAGTATACCTGTAGATTCTAAGAGAGGATACTACCAAAAGAGCATGCAACTGCTACTTAATGACTTAACCGCTTCCAAAGGTACCTACATTATAGACAATGTTGCTTGATTTACTTTATTTAAAGGCAATTAATTACAAAGTATATATTCAAATGGTTAAAACGGGTTACATTATTGCATTCAATGACTTCTACAATCTCACACACCGTCCCTCTACCACCAGTTAACTACTGGATGTGTACTCTTTCCCCGAACAACTCCTTGTAAAGTGCACTCAGTCTGCAACATTAAAATATTGTCATGTTTGGACCAGATGATATGGAAAATGTGATTAGGTTATTTAAAATCTACATTAGTGGGAACACCAGCGACTTATCAACAATTCCTCTGCATCAATATGACATCTGCTCCTCTTCCAACATCTGTCTAACTGTATATGAACTAAAAATCTATTTTAAAAACCTGTAACAGGCACAGGGTCTGGATCAAGCCCATTGAGGTCTCCTTGGTTTTGCTGAAATAGCATTTGTTACCATTCCCGTAGAGGCCAATGCTTCCTCTGCTGTACAGTTGGCACATTCATGACTGCCTGGCTCACTGCTAGACAGCAGTGGGCTCTTGTGTTCTATGAAACCATCCTGTGGGTGCTTGTGTCCTAGAATGACTCAGAATGGCAGGCTGGCTTGCTTCTGCTCGATTCTCTCTTGGAGAAGATTCCAAGCCTTTAATACCTTGAGTAGAACAGACAGCAAAATATAATAGCACAAACGCTCCCATGGGGGAAATCACTGTCCCAATTACTCATCCTTTTATTAGATTATGTGGGAGATCAGTAGTTTTAAAACATTGAGCAGCAGCCATTAAAGTGTAACGGCACCCCGGGGCTGAGCCTGACTTCACAACTTTTAAAAATGTGTCATGGAGCTGAGTGAGGGGAGGGGCTGAGAGGGGGACCCCCTGTTAACAAGTTACATTTGAATGTGATTACATAGGAGCAGACGATGTGCACTGTTGACCACCAGCCAGATATGACTTGTAGATCTGTTTTCATCCCATAAAAATGCTGATTAATAAAAAAAACAACAGCATTGATGCATCATCACGGTTAAGTTCTATTACTTAGTTTACAGCTCAAAAACACATTTTAGGGTGCAGTTAAGCCCCGGACACACTGCAAGCAATCCGCTCGTCGCCCGTCACTTTGTAGCTGAAAATTGGTCACTTGTTGACATTCCAGGCTTTAGTTGCCTAGGTCTCCCCTCTCCTAGATTTACTCAAAATGTTCCAGTCAATCTGTCAAGTCAACTATGTCGCCTCAATCGCGTCGCCTAAAGTTGAGATTACTTTAACTCTGTTCCCGCCAACTTCGCGTCGCTGCCCGCCCGTCATCGCTTCAAGTCGCTGAATCACATTCACTTTCAGTTGTCTCGTCGTTATGTCGCTGCTAGTCACTTGCAGTGTGTCTGGGGCCTTACACTTTAAAAGGTAATTATTAAAATAGTATTAAAAACAATGACCACTGATTAATGCTGTTCATATACATACATACAACCAAGGGGTGCACAGTATATCGACATCACAGTATCATGTTGCGCATTATCTCATGGAAAATGCTGCAGGAAGTGCAATATTCAGTTATTTAATGGAGAGATGCGTCCATTGGCTGTGTGGCTTAGTTGTGTGTGATTTAGACAGAAAAGTAAGATGTGTGGCTGAGGAAGCTAATGACATAATAGAGATCCAAGAGTGGCCAAAAAGAATGCCTCCTCAGTAGCTTGGAATTACTGTTCTACCAGTCCAATATGTCAGTTGAAAATGTGTTATTTTTATGCATTTTACCATAACCTGTGCTTTTACTTACGTTTCAAAATATAAAAATTAATATCGATATTGCAAATTTCATGATTAATATCATTTGATCAATATCGTGCACCTCTAATACAATCCTACCTGTCTCTCAGTAACCTCTGGCTTCCACAGAGTGCTGAGCACCACATTAGCGTGCTCCAATCGTGTAGTGTTGGACATTTGGTTCTTCAGCCTCAGCAGGGCATCTTCTCTGCTCAGACCATCCCGCTCTGTGATCCTTACCACTGCCTGGCAACAGGCAGAAAAATGTTGGCTCATTAAATACATATTAAATTCCCCCAAATCCCATCTATAGGTTTCTGTCCTACCTCTTCCTCAGGAATGACTGTGACCCAGACTTCATGGACCATGTCCGTCCAACCCGCCTCCAGCAGAACGGCAGCATCCACCACACATACCCATTTCCCTGGCCAGAACACAGAGACAACTAAATCAGTGGGGACATTTATGTTTTATTGTTCTGGAAACACCAAAGAAAAATAAAACTAGTAAATTACTTAATTTAGCTAGTGTTAATTCATTTCCCCCAGATGACATTTAGATACAATGACTAGGATGTCTGGCCTGTATGCTGACTGATGTACAGCTCTAAAAGGTAATGATCATAATTTTTGGAAGGTCAATCAAGAAAAAGAAAGAAAAGTAAGTAAAATGTAAGCACCGTTCATAGACAGTATTATGCATTGTCAACAGCATAGAAACATAGAACAATTGCAGTAAAACATAGAAAGGTATAATGTGCACCTCTTTCTCTGGCTTGCTGAATTCTCTCCTTGACCAGAACTGCAATCTCAGGCCACACAATGTCTGTTAACGTTTTTAGCCGTTCCTGTATTGAACACATTAAAACAACCTTATTATATTTACATGTTTATACACACAAACGCACAGTGACTGTGGTTTTATAAATAAAAAAATCTGATTCATACCTTATTGCCAAATACTTTCCTTCCTAAAACACGTCTATTGATCGTTTTATTTTCATTTAGAATATCTGAAAGATAAAATGTAATTTTTTATTAATTTATGAGTTGCAAGTATTCCAAACTAATTCCCATCCACGCTGTACATAGTGCTATCACCACAGCCATAGTTAGAAGCAAAATGTCTCAAGATTCTTTACTCTACATAAGCACTATTCATCCCACCCACACACACACGCAACTGCAATGATGACCTAGAAGAACGTAGAACGATGTCTGTTCAATTATTAATTTAAAATAATTCAAGACAGACTGTTTTGCTGTGTATTAAACCTGCCATTGCGTAACTGTCAAACTGTCAAGCAAAGAAGACTTTACTTCTGCACTTGAATATAAGACAGATGACGCCATCTCCTATGTCCTCCACAATGTATTGCACCACCTGGAACAGCGGGAGACATACGCCAGGCTGCTATTTGTGGACTACAGCTCTGCATTTAACACCATCATGCCCGGCAGACTGTTCTTCAAGATGTCCGACCTCGGAGTACAGCACAACATCTGCCTTTGGATTAAGGACTTCTTGACTAACCGGCCGCAGTCAAGTCAGTCAGGATGGTGCTCTCGCTACTCTTCCACTCTGACCCTCAGCACGAGAGCCCCACAAGGCTGCGTGCTGAGCCCCTTCCTCTTCTCTTTGTACACTCACGACTGTACCCACAGCACTGCTAAAATAGTCACATTTGCAGATGACACTACCGTGGTGGGGCTGATCACCAAGGAGGACGAGTCTGCCTACAGAGAGGAGGTACAGGTGCTGACAGAGTGGTGCGCAGAAAATAACATCAAGAAAGCAAAAGAACTCATAGTTGATTACAAGAGGAAGCAGGATGTTCATGCACCACTGTATATCAACGAGGAGAGGGTGGATAGGGTGTCCAGTTTCAAATTCCTGGGCACCTCTCATGGACAACAAACATAGCATTTGTTGAGAAGGCTGAGAACCCTCAGAAAAGTAAAATGATCACAACAGGTCCTTGTGTCGTTCTAGCGCTGCTCCATTGAGAGCGTCCTCACATATGGCATCCTGACGTGGTATGGCAACAGCTCTGCAGCGGACACAAAAGAATCAAGCCCGCACGGAACATCACAGATCAACAGCTACCTGCACTAGATGACATCTTCACCTCCCGCTGCCTGTAGAAGAAACACCCCATCCAACCACCAGTTTCAACTGCTACCCTCCAGAAAAGGATACCGGTCCATCAAAACATGCACAAGATACATGAACAGCTTTTACCTCAAAGCCATATTCATAATGAACTCTGAGCTGAAAGCAAATCGGTACACATGACAACTTTAGGTACAATAATCAGTACAATATGTATGAGCACTTTTATCCCATCTGAGCACCTTATCCTTTTTTTTTTTTTAAACTGCATACGTTGGCAAGGGTGAATGGTAATAATTTGATGTTTTATATGTAAATGGTAGGATGTGTGAATGGAGCTAGATTTTAATATTTTATATTGAGCCTGGTCCTTGAGTGCACTTGAATTTCACATGGTACAATGACAATAAAGAAATCTACCTATTAGGTGAGTAAAAATAGCAGGTAGCCGTTACAGTAGAAAAGGAGTGTTATGTTATGATTACACACAATGCTGTGTGAAAGTCACCTGGGCCAAACTCCTCCAGTACCCTGTGGTAGGCTGCCATCCCTGGCTGGTAGGTCTCGTGGCCCAGCTGGTCACTGTCGATGCGCACAGCACCCAGGGCCTCGAGCCTCCTGGCGATGGAGCTCTTGCCACTGCCACTGCCCCCCGTCAGACCAATCACATACGGGAGCAGAGGGAGGTGAGGTGTCTCCTGGGTCAGGGAGGAGGAGGAGGAAGGATGCTGCCATCACTACATAACTGACCATAGTTATCTTTCTCATTTCTGTTTCTTATGGCTTGTGTGTTATTTACACCGCAATCCAAATTAGATTTTACACTGATTTTCCTAAATAGTCAATGCAAATGACTACTTATCAACTGATAAGTCAAATTTCATTAAAAAAAAAAAACACCCAACAAAAACAGTATTTCTTTCAAAAATAAAATACTCAAAATGCACTGTTCCCAAATAATTATGCACAACAGAGTTGCAAAACAGCTTATAGGTTGTAAAGAACTGAAATTGGTCATTTGTTGAACTTGCAGCATTAGGAGGTCATATTTACTGAAATCAAAAACTATTTCAATCAAACACATCTTAA
>JAOEGT010096058.1:0-13568 GCA_025447795.1 Speoplatyrhinus poulsoni | reverse complement strand
CCTGGCTTTGTAATAAGGAACACAAAGTGGTGCAGGCCGCACAACACTATGTGTTACCAATGTGGGTGACACAGATTTTGAGGGAGCACCCTATAGCATCGACTGGATTTCTATATTATCAATAATGTAGTTATCTGATTAATCGGGAAAATAATTGATAGATTAATCGATTATTCGAAAAAATAATCGATAGATTAATCGACAAAAAAAAGAATCGTTTGGTACAGCACTACTCACAACACATCCTATAATGTAAATAAAAGGATAATAAGCCATCAAGATATCTTATTAGACCTTTATGAGGGCTGAACGGAGACGCCAAACACTCAGGGAGCATAAGGAGGTCAATAGAGAGCAAAAATATCAGCAGACGCCCGGACACTTGATTTATTAACTGCTAGGAAAACGATCAGAGGTTTGCTCTACGAAAGCTTGCTGTTACCAGAACAGTCCCAGTTGAGAAATAGGGCGTGGCATGTCCCCAGTTGCCAGTTTGTAGAAACCAGAACAAAATGTACAGGTAATATTCTACAATAAATGCCCTGCCCAAAACATCAGATAACATTGTGCGGATGTTATAGTCGGTTGCATAAATGGCACAGAACACAGTGACTCAGTGCTACCTGACATGTAGGCCTAGATGTTGGTAAAATGAATAACCAGCTGCTCTTCCTTGGGTAATAAAAGCCAGACACGCAGCAAACTGACAAACAAACCCAAGCTACTGTGCTTCTCCACTTGGAGACTATTTGTATTTGGAACAGCAAGGAAGGCTCTCTGAACAATATTTCTCACTAATTCCCAGAACCTTGTGGACAACAAGATTGTTTTTAGGCCAGGCAGGTGCATCTGTATCTGGTACAGTGCACATCAATAAACAATATAGTTAATGTAACATAAATTGCCAAACATGACTAGATTTCTAGAAATGTCTTCAGAGATGATAGGAACCTAAAGTGTAAAATCGTTAAAACGCAGGCAACTTTAGCAGTTGTTAGACTTAAAGCAGTAGCACAGCATTATGATAATGACCATCTTACTGAGATATTAACCATGTTAATGAGACATTAACTTGGTGCACAATAGTATCTAAGCAAGTAAAACAAAAAAGAGCAAAACACATTTATCAACTTCAATTAGCCTAGCTACAGTAAGCAGATGCATTAAGGCAGCAGACAGCTGTGCAGGCAGACCACCACTAAGCATGTACATGTACACATTAACTCAAGATGCCACAATGCGGGCCAAACAGGCAGTTAGGAAGGCACTCAGTGGTAAAGTGCAAATAAAGAGTAAAGCTCGGATCGACCTTGTGGATTGAATAAAGGCAGTGGGAACATTGGGACCAGGCAATCACGATGAGTGGTAGACAATACACTAAGCAAATTACTTTAGTTTGTATTAAGAAAGACAAAAAGCATACATGTAAAACTTAATTTAGCCATTTTATAGCATCTAAAGTCATCTAAGGCATCTTGTTTAGGATTATTTCTATATGCCAGGCTATCTTACACTGACACACAAATATGTTTATGTCCAGCTTATAAAATTGTAACCAACAAAATACAGTTTACTCCATCATACAGAAAAGCTAACAGATTTAAACTTTTAGCACTTTAATGCACCCTTCCAGTGCATTACGGTGCAGGGGTGCATACAGCTCAAAGTTGTATTCCAGGACTTTTATCTGGTTCAATCTTTGGCCCTAAACAAAGCTATTAAAATGTGAATAATGAGCATTAGCAGCTGGCTTACTGGACTACTTTTCCAGCAGGCATCACTTTCACCTTGCTTCGTTAGTTCTCCTCCTACCAAACAAGGTTAATAAAAATGTCAGACAGTGGATTAAGTACAGCATTCACATCTGATGCACAATACTGTGCAGTAGTTACTACCATGAAGAAACTGAGAAGCTGCAGGCATGTGGCCCAGAGATCCCATCAAACAAGAATGTGTAACGAATACCGAGAGACAGAACAATTATCAAGGGATTTAACTATATCAAACTTGACCGCTGAAACCTCTACCTCAAGGACGGATCACAGCTTAAAACCCCCACGACTTGTCCAAGTCCAGTTCACTCTCCATCCACATTTATCCTGCTGTTTGTATCACTTTAAGAGGAAACTGGGTTATGGCTCAATTATTCACTGTCACACAATTTCCCAAGTCGGGGGCCAAGGGACGTTGTTCCCTCCAAAGGCTTAATGAAATAAAAAGGATGTCTCAGACAAAGACACACTTGTGGACCCAGGTCTATATATAGTTCTCAGAGCAGAGGGCTGCAGGGCTGGAAAGAGGTGGTGTGGAGAGGCAAAAGCCCGTTCTGGAGTGACGGTGAGCGTCTGCTATTGTTTGAGCACTCCAGAGTGGAAACTTGGTCGTGTCTACACGGAGGTAAGCGATAACCCCTCGTGTTAAGGGGCAATGACCGCAGATGATAAGCTTGTGTAAAGACACAAAGTCACACACAAACACACAGATTCCCCCATGTGACTGTACATAGAGAGCGTGAGTGCACACACACGTACGCAGACACATGCGTGCACGTACTGTATGCAACAGAGAGCACACAGGCCCCGGGTGAGAGTTTCCACACATGAGGACACAGTTAGGGAGCGGTCGCAGAGCCACCCAAAGCAACACGATTCAAACAACGGCTTGGGAATATCGGCACGGACCAATGCAGCTGTTGCAGCCAGCCACTGTTAATTGCTGGTCACTGGTCAAGTTTCACTGTAAACGCACCTCTGCACACAGAAGCGGTATCTGAAGCACACTGCCACCTGAAGACAAACCTCTGCATAGAGTTGACAACTGAAGTTATGTATGGCAGGCAGTTGGATTGGGAAAAGAACAAAAAGCAGCCAATGTCATTGCAAATCCCCAAAACGTTTAGAGCAGGGGTGCCCAACTCCGGTCCTGGAGGGCCCCTATCCTGCATGTTTTAGATGTCTCCCTGCTCCAACACACCTGACTCAAATCAATGGGCTTCTGCAGAGACACATCTGCTAGTTTAGGAACAACATTCAGACTATTTTTGTTTCCTTCTGTCTCTCGTCTAAGCTCCCATCCCTCAGCAAATGTCTAAGTCACTGCTGTGGGATCTGAAGGGAGACTAGCTACAATTTTGGATGCATATCAGCCAACAGGCGTTAACTATAAAACAAATATGCGTACACTTAAGTGCAGTTCTTCCTCAGGCATAGCCAAGATGAAACTCTAAGAGGCAGTTGACACAACGCAGCTAAGACATTTCTTTTGTCAAGTGCCAGGTAGCCTGCCTGCATTAGTATAGTATGTGCGTCACTCAATCAAAAGTGTAGCTTACATCATCTAAAAGGGGAACTGTATAATACAACAGTACAGTTCTAATGGTCTGAAACTATAAGACAGCGTTCCCCTATCCTGGTCGTGGAGGGCCGCTGGCCTGCATGTTGTAGATGTAGATCACCTGATTCATATGAATCAGTCGTTTTCAGGCTTCTGACAATCCATTCATTTGAATCAGGTGTGTTGGAGCAGGGAGACCAGGACCAGGATTAACGGAACACTGCTATAAGATATTCATTATGGATGTGACGAGATCACGTGCCAAGAGATATCGCGAGATTAAAATGTGACACTATTTCTCGTTGAGGTTATAAGCGAGGTTATAAGCGAGGTGAAAAGCGCGTTATCACCATGACTGTGTGTTGAGGGTGAAATCATCATAGAATATGCCCCCACCACTTTGAAATTGTTGGTGGCATTTTGGGTACCTGTGTACACAAGACAAGCCCTCTGGGCTTTTAGTTTATTCTCCTGTTACATGAGATTTACATGTCCCGCCCCTAGCATCACAACAAATCAGAAAGCACAGTTGGCTAAACTAAAGATACAGTGGATTAAAAGCTTGTGGGAGGTGGCTGAACTGAACATCAATAAAGCTGTATTCTTGAAGATACAGTAAGATAGCGAACAGTATTCATTCGCCTTTAGTACCCTTACTGGCTACATATACACGTAGCTGTTGTAGCAGTTTAATGCTTTCTATAACGGCCAGAATATGCATTAAAGTAAAGATAAAGTAAAGGTGCTTTTATTGTCATATACACATACAGTGTACATGTAGCACATTTTGTTCTCTGCTTTTAAGCCATCCCTCAAGGGAGCATTACAGACTCCATGAATAAAGAAGTTGATGCCTCTCTGTAGAACGCTGTTTGACGCTGTAGACTAATTTAGTAAGAAGCAGAAGCACACTGCAATATTTTTAGGAATATGAAAGAGAATATCATCGAATGTCCCACAAGCTACAAACGTGTGTGGGACATTAGCAACAGTAACCAATGGGTCTTACAGCCTGAGTGGGAAAGGTCTATTGGCTCTGGCTCTCTATGATTATACTGTATTGTATGTAGCTATGGTAACAATGTATCATACACCAAGCTGCTGTAGAAAATGTAACTAGGCTAGTACTAGTATAGTAATCTTGGCATATTTCTCCTATCATCCTAGATAGAACCACAGACTACACAATAAATCTTCATGACAAAAGAATAAGATTTTTTTAAGAAAATAACATTGACATTCACTAAAAAAATTTGTTAAAATCTCGTCTTGTCCTCGTTCTCGTGAACCCAATATGGTCTATAGGCTGTGCAATTGATCCAATTTTAATAATTATGAATGTGTGAATGGGTGAATGTGAGGCAAAATACTGTAAATGCTATATAAATGCAGTCCATTTACCATGCTAACAATTATTAAAATACATTATTATATTATTAATAGTATTATTATTTTGCACAGTATATTTTTTGAGTAAACTCATATTTTTTCGTGTTCTGAATGACAACACACAATTTTGTGTGTAAAAGTGAGAGATCAACAGGAAAATTATTATGGGAAAGTTCATTGTTGACGCAATTTTCAGTGTTTCATTGTTTTATAACTGCAGTATCAGAAACCTTCAGAAATCTTTCCAAAGTCAATGAGTAATTGTGTTAAAGGAGTAATTTCATTATCCTTTTCACACACAGTTCTTTCACTTCTCAATGCAATGTAGTTGACAAGCTTAGGTGAAAATACCACATAAATTATGTGGAATAGCACGATCACAATCACGGCTCTCTCTCGGAAAACGGGAATTTGCATTCAATTTTACAAGCCACTGCCCACCACGCCCCGACTTCCACGTAGCTGTGTTGACGTGAGGCTACAACTGCTTTTACTGCTAGTACTCAAATGCGGTTTGAACATAGTTTTATGGGTTTTGAACCACATTTGGTTTATTTTCAGCAGTGTTTTCAAGGTGTTAATATTGCGCATTAATTCCGCCTCACCGTCCAGACTACAGAAAATGCTACAGGAGGCAAAATGTAGTTTGTTGTTGTTTGTGTCAACCACATGAATACAGCAGCAGCTTAGACACAGCCCTGTGAAGGAACAGGAGTGTTACGTTTTGATAACCAGCCATGTATCTACGATACATAGGCGATCAACATCGGTTCGTTAGCTTGTACATTTTGCTGAATTCTACGTAGGTGGCCATATCCTCATAGGGGCGTTACCAAACATACTGTCTAGCAATCTACGTAACATACGCACTTTACTTTGATACGCCGGTTTCTCCGCCTGTGTCCTTTTTACGCCAAATACAGACCAGGGAGCTAACAGTTCACGTTGAAAGGCAAAGCACTTGTCCGTGTCACCTCGACATCGCTAATGCCAAAAACAACTAGAAATACTTGGTTTTCATGGAAAGGGTCCTTTAAATAATCATGATTTTAATATGGACTAAAATTATCGTGATTTTGAATATTTCCATAATCGAGCTGCCCTAAGTGTATCGTCTTGTCTCGTGAGTTAGTGTATCGTAACAGCCCTAATATTCATAGATGTAGCATTGCAACCAAAACATGTCCTACGATTATAGCAACAGTCAACTTGTAACACAAGCCAGCCACTCTGGAGAGTAGAAAAAAAGGAGAGGGACAGAGTGACAAGAGATGGTGGAAAAGTTTGGTCATTGCATCCGGACCCTGCTTAATGACTTGGCCAGACCAAGGAGTCATTTCTTTCAAGTCTGTGGGCATATTGGAGAGGGAGGAAAAAAAACAAAAAAACAATGGATTTAACCGGGAAATAACACACACAGTCTGTCCATGGAGCAGACAATAAGGCCTCACCATCAAAGGCGTGAAATAAACAGCCGTCCTGCCGGGAAATGTGTGGTTGATTGCGTATGGGGTGGGAAAGGAATAAAGGGAGCGGGCGGGCACAGCGTCCTCTGAAGAAACAGGAGGGCAAGATGGAGAAAGACTGACAAGTTAGCTGTTGCACCATCTCTCAAGATATTAAAGTTATCTTAGTTGAAACCTCTTTGACAGTATTGTGTCAATTTAAGTGAATAGGAGACAAAAGCAGATGCTTGTGGATGCAGAGAACTGACTTACTAATGGCATAGAATGCCCCTTGCATTAGTTTCTTAAATCCAGAGGTGCGTTCAGAATTGTAAACCTAGTGTTGCCAGTCAGTGTCGCACTGTTAGCTACGGGCATGGTTTGTGTGTGACAAGGCGACTTGAAAACAATAAAAAAATAAAAATAAACAACGGCAGGCCCTACAGAAGTTAACGTAGGTGATGCACTATACAGTAGCATCACCTACCTACAGGCTTTTCTCAATGGAAAATATGTTTTGAATCTTCTGACTTTTCTACTGCAGGAGTGGATTTAAAAACAGGCTTTGGTGGTTCACATATTCATCTAATCACCTGCCAAGTATTTTTGTGTAAGTGCCTGCCCTTTTAAAACAGTTTCAATGGAAGGCTCCTCAGATGGATGTCTCTAACAACACTGGAATGTCAGGTTAGGTTTAGGATGGTTTGTCTCATGAAAATCTATTAATTATTATTTATTTATTTTTAAACACTTGCTTCAAACACAAGTTTGAAGCATCCTTGCTCAGCCTTAACTTTGTACAGTGGATGCATCATAAAAATAAAAAATTATTTAAAAGTGTATGCATTTCTAAAAACAACCTTCCAAATAGCTTCGCACCAGCACTTCAGATTAAACACTATGAGTTTACAAGAAGCAAGTAATCAAAATACCTCTGATAAGCACTGCTAGCATGAACATAACATGAAAACAGTACATTAACTGCATGCAGGATTCCAGTCATACGAACACTGATAGCACACAAACAAACAGACCTCTCGAACTCCATGCACACAATTCTTTCACAACCCTCAAACCTATTTAATCTATTCTCTCTCAATGCAGACAATGTGCTAACTAACACAAAGTTCCTTTAAGGATCCTTGCTGACAAATATCACACTACCAGTGTAGAATAGCCCAGCTGAGAGAGAGAGACAAACGTGTGCGCGCACACACAGTAACATTTTACCAGAAACTGTTTTTTTTTTGTTTTTCCTTCTCCCCATTCCTTAATCATGGGCTATGCAATACATTCCTACAAGCAAGCTAGTGTAGACACGTACATAATGCCATTTACAGGAACAGGGAAGGGAGTCAGACAGCTTAAAAAGTGTAAATTTTGGTCCATAAAAAAAGAAGTGAAAATGTAATCACTCAGTAACATCAAATCTAAAAATAACAAAAAACTGCTATTGCAACATGACTCAGAGGTCGTTTATTTTTTACAATAATTTGCTTTTTGGGCGCACACATCCAGTCAACAGCACATGTAATGTGAAAGAAATTAATAGAGAAAAATCTTCTTGGCTCATTATGGTAGTTTTCCCAACATTCACAAAAAAGGACTAATTTCTGTCATCCTTGTGCGAAGACAAGTTGAAGCTACCTGGGGCTAGGAGCTAGCATGCTTAGTCTTATGCAATCAACAAATGAGAACTGCAGGAGGACATGTAGCTAATATTGTACCTGCCCAGTACAGCTCGTAACAAGTGCTGTGCTAGGCATAAGCCGGGCATGTTTGGACATGGAGGTGCCTTGGGAAACACAGTGTGTACTCTGGCCACAGCCAGAGAGAGACCTCCTTCAAGGAACTCCTTCTGCATGACAACAAGCAGGAAGCAGGAGGAAGAGAAGGGAGGAGTGCTGCCGAGGCCTTCTGGGTGGTACAAATCAGAGGGTACCATACCCTTGTCTACTCTGTGGCAACTCTGGAGGCAGCTTGGTGAGTTCAGGGTTTCCACTTAAATAGGATGAAACTGTCATATTTACGTTATGAAGTTCCACAAATGTTATCTTCAACTCTTACATAATGGTAATCTTCACACTGAGTAACCATAAAAACAAGACTTTTCATAACTAGATTTACCATTGCGTTGGAGGAGGGGAATATCCAAATTTTTTTTAGATTTCAAGTAAAGAATTACAAAGCAAAAATGTTTTACGTAGCTGCTGGTATTTGAAATTGCACAATTCCAGAAATGCCATGATGTAGGAAACCTGTTGTGTCCTTATCAAATCAAATAATAAAGCCAAGCCAGTTTAATGCTCCATTTGAGAGATTCCTGTCTCTGTTAAGCCTTGTTAATTACCATGGTAACCAGGACCATGCAGTTGGAGTAACTGTACTATCATCTGTACTACAATGGAGATGAGATGAAATGGCGCTAATGTATCTTTGGCAGATTAAAGAGATATTGAGCATTGGCTGTGGGTGAGTGTGTGTGTGTGTGTGTGTGTGTGTGTGTGTGGGGGGGGGGGGTATGTTCCATCTCCAGCTTCTCAAAAATTGTATAATAAAGAAAGTAATAAAGGGTCTTGGAGCAGGCCCACATTTGGTCTGCTCTGTACTGACACCGACTCCCATCATTTTTATGGATTAAGTCAGACTGACCTGATCATTGTCTTACTCTGTATTCTTCCTTCTATCCCACGTATCAACACACACACACACACACACACAGACACACACACAAATCCTCATGTTATCCTTAACTGGGAATTTGTGCGCTCCTATGCATACGCCCCCACCCCCACAATATCAACTCTTGTCCAACCAGTGAATGACTATGTTTATTTTGACTGGTAAGATCAACAGATCTGGGTAGCCTTTGGGAACGATTTGTTCCTTGCCTCAGCAAAACGCTCCAGCTCAACTGGGTTAAGCCCTGCGATACCTCTCTGCCCTGCTGTACAGCACGTTCCTGCAGGGGCACGCTGACCTCTCAGAAGGCTAAGCGGGAGAACACCAAACATCATTTGATTTTTCTTTCATAAACGTTTCAACTCCTGCAGCAATATACTAGAACAGTCTTTAGCACAGAGGTTAGGTTTAGTCAGTCAGTCAGAGTTAAATCTCCTCGGCCCGGCCCCATTAGTTCTGGCCAGGGCATCCCTAGTTAAATTGAAATCACAGGTTGGGGGGCCATTCATTTATTTATGTTCGTGGTCATGTTTGTGAACGGTTAGAGCACAGACAGAGCATGTGCATTGGCCCTTCTCAGGTCCGATTTTGTAGACCGCATCACAGTATTTAGCCCAACACCATTAATTTAATACGGTATGTGACTTAAATTAACATAAGAAATGTTGCTTTGCTTAACTTTTGCTCTCGTATCGCCGGGGGTGCTTCTGATCAAGCCCTGACTTTATTTATTGTATTTATTAGGTTTATGCGTTTCCCATTATTATCAGCTTCCCTGTGCCGATAATTGTCTGTTCTAAAATCCTTTATAACTGAGAATTTTCTGGTTGCCGTGACTTTCTCGTTCATTGTTCCTCTGCCACAAAGTTTTTGTGCACTGCATATCAACCTAGACCTAATTGTCTAGCAGGGGAACGGAAATAGATTAATTACCGTGTTCAATTTGTGATAGGCCTAAGCAAACCACATATTTGGACATAGTTTTACAAAAACCTAATATTGGTGCATATAAATTTACCAAAATGTAACCCTCAAAATGTCCTGGGAGAGGAACCCCAGACCCCCCACTTCATGTGTGCACCCTGCCTCCATAAAATAATATCTGTAAGGTGGGCTCCCCCAGGAGCTGGAGGGTAATTCAAACACTGCCTTTCATGAACCTGGGCAGCAGTTAAGTCTTTTGCTTAGGAAGGTTCCCAACTGAGTGAAATTATCAAAAGTATTTTAGTAGCAGCCATGATAAGTGCTCTTAGAATTCTCTAAGATAAGAAAAGGTGCTTCAGTGCTCCCTTTCTTATCTCCTTCAGCATAGGATACACTGGAGCATCTGTTCTGAAAGGAAATAAGATAAATCAAATACATAATATACACAGTGGCTTGCAAAAGTATTCATACCCCTTGTTTTGCAGGCATTGTGATAAAAAAAATAAAAATACAAATTGCAATATTTCCAAAGGTCAGACAAAGTACTAAATATCTATTGAAACACTGCGTAATATGCTGTTTCCGAGGCTCGCCGAATTGCTGTGATAAAGATCACCTTACTTACTCTCCTTCCCCTCTCTCTCAAAAACACACACACACACACACACACACACACACACACACACACACACACAAGCAGATGCAAAATACACTCTTGCCTTGCTTGTATCACACCATCTTGATGGTGTGATACAGCCAATGCTAACAACAGCTTGTTATGCTAACAGCAAAAGGAAACAACTTGCTCATGCTCACTCACTTTTTTGTAGTCTACGGTGCCTACCGTGATTTGGTTGTTCACTATCTGATGACAATCGCCGTCTGTCCATCTTTTGACCAAATTATATGAGCAGATAAATCCTGCACACCACTTCAGAAGAGTCCCATTAGGCTATAAACTCAAAGCTACTGACAGATGAAGTGGAACCATTTTTACCGACTACATTTGCTGACGCTGATTATTGCTGACGCTGTTAGTACAGATCAATATGACTAGACCAGGCCATCGCATAGGGGTTAGGAGGAAAAGCAAGGAAACATGGTGAGTAGGGGAGAATGGGCATAAGTAATGCCTGACCTGCTTATAGTAATTTACTAACTACTACTTCAATTTCATAGATAGTCAATCATTTTTAATTACAGCAACTTATTTTTAGTTTGAAGTTTATCGCTCAGCCCTAGTTACAACCACAAACGTAAATGTATTTTATTGGGATTTTATGTAATAGACCAACACAAAGTGCCGCATAATTGTAACGTGGAAGGAAAATGATATGTACATAAATTTACAATGTATTTACAAATAAAAAACCGAATAGCGTGGCGTGCAAAAGTATTCAGCCCCAATACTTTGTAGAACCACATTTTTTCAATGCAATTCTTTCGGGGTATGTCTTTACCAGCTTTTCACAGAGAGATCATTTTTTTGCCCATTCTTCTTTGCAAAATAGCTCAAGATCAGTCAGATTGAATGGATTGCGTCTGAACAGCAAGTTTCAAGTCTTTCCAGAGATTCTCAATTGGATTTAGGCCTGGACTTTGATTGGGCCAGTCTAACACATTAATAAGCTTTAATCTAAACCATTCCATTGTAGCTCTGGCTATATGTTTAGGGTCGTTGTCCTGCTGGATGGTGAACCTCTGCCCCAGTCTCAAGTCTTTTGCAGACTAACAGGTTTTCTTCTAAGATTGCCTTGTAACTCTGACCAGCTTCCGTGTCCCTGCTAAAGAAAAGCATGGTTTGTTCAGTCTGATGCGCAGTCTTCGTTTTCCGCCACACATACGGTTTTGCATTTAGGCCAAAAATTTAAAATTTGGTTTTATCTGACCAGAGCACCTTCCTCCACGTTTGCTGTGTCCCCCACATGGCTTGTGGCAAACTGCAAACAGGACTTATTATGGCTTTGTTTCAACAATGGCATTCTTCTTGCCACTCTTCTTGCAACTCTTCCAGGACCAATTTGTCTAATAGTTGTCCTGTGGACAGATTCTACCACCTGAGCTGTGGATCTCTGCAGCTCCTTCAGAGTTACCATGGGCTTCTTGGCTGATTCTCTAATGCTCTCCTTCCCTGGCCTGTCAGTTTAGGTGGACGGCCATAACTTACTAGGTTTGCAGTTGTGCCATTCTCTTCCCATTTTCGGGCAATGGATCGAACAGTGCTCCGTGAGATGTTCAAAGCTTGGGATATTTCTTATAACCTAACCCTGTTTTAAACTTTATCCCTGACCTGTCTGGTGTGTTCTTTGGACTTTGTGATGTTTGTTCACTAATGTTCTCTAACAAACTTCTGAGGCCTTAACAGAACAGCTGTTTTTATACTGAGATTAGATTACACACAGCTATTTACTAATTAGGTGACTTCTGAAGGCAACTGGTTGGAACAGATTTTATTAAGGGGTATCGGAGTAAAGTGGGCTGAAAACTTTTGCACACCACACTTTTCAGTTTTTTTATTTGTAATTTGTGATATGTGAATTCGACCAATTCCGACATATTAAAACGTCTCCAGTCAAAATAATTCCCTGCAAGCATAATTCGAACTGTATTATATGATTTAAATACATTTCCACATATATTTCTATGACAAGGTTTGAGTATATAATAGAAATGACCATTAGCTGTTTGTTACATTTAACCTGTCTAAAAAAGCACGATTCCGCCTTACCAGTACGCACATCATAACAACACAGTCGAGTAGGAGATATCTGGAGGAAACACACGGCAGAACAAGAACATTTTAATCAAGCAGGCTATTTTATGAAACCAAGCAGAACTAAAGGACAACCATGAATCCAGGTAAGGCTGCAAACGGCTCTGTTGTTGACTTCACATTGCAACACGTCTTTATGGCCAAGGTGTTCGTGACAGCAATAGCTCCGCTTCATATAGCCTAAAGTTACAGCTTGCGTTTTAACAGAAATTGCATGAATCACATTTCTTGCATTTACTTGGCGTAAATACCTGAAACTAAAAGTGCATAAACAAAGGGTAAAGGCTACTAACTCCACCCGAGTTTTTACTTTGTAGCCTACCTTAACAGATGTTGATTTACTGGAGTCATCAGGAGTGCAGCAGGTTGGCTACAACAGTCACCGTATTAAGAGGATATGTAATTTAGGCCTATAATAACCATACTGCATTTAGACCCGTGTCTTGCGTTGATTTAACCTACCTTAGCACTTGTTGATCGAAGGACGATGCTAACCTGCTTGACGCATGTGGTGAAAAGATGATGCACTGATTCATTAAAATTATCATTTTAAATATTTATGTGTATGGTTTACATGTAAAGTTAAATAATCTTGTCATTACATTGGTGACATTTTATTTATAGCCATAGCCAGCCTACCCTAAAGCTGCCACCGACTGTCTCATACTAGGCTACTGCAGCGGCCGCAGACGCTGCGATTATAAAAACAAAAAAAATAAAAGGATAAAATTAATAAAATAAACACGCACATAAAAGACATATAGAGCCTACAATATCTTATATTCATACATTGATTACATTATTTTTTGTATGACCTGAATATAATTTGATTTTAATTTCAATAATAAACAAAAACTATATTTGACCAGAATTTTTTCAAATTGTCCGGGACACTGAAACGGAAACAATGATTGATTGATTTTATATATATATATATATATATATATATATACACAGTATCTCACAAAAGTGAGTACACCCCTCACATATTTGCAAATATGTGAGCATATCTTTTCATGTGA
>JAOEGT010096047.1:0-13569 GCA_025447795.1 Speoplatyrhinus poulsoni | reverse complement strand
AAAATAACACAACACACAGCCATTAATGTCTAAACCGCTGGCAACAAAAGTGAGTACACCCCTAAGTGAAAATGTCAAAAAATGGGCCTGCAGTGATGCATGCATTTACGGTCATGCTGCATCAAACTTGTCTCATAAGACCATGTGTGCAGAGAATAAGATGTACACATTTCAGCATTTGAAAGTAGACAGAAGTAGACTAGAACAGTATTTGAGGCCAAATTCCACACCCAATAAATAAAGAAACCCAATATCTGTTATTTGGGTCTGTCCGTTCACAGGATGTCAGATGTCAATGTGGGTCGCCTGGTACGTGGGGATGTTATCCAAGGTTTTGTGCCCCCTGCTGCTAGCGCTGTCATGGAGATGCTGAAGAGACACAGTGAGTGTCAGGGAAGGGAAGGGGGGCGGTGTGTAAAATGTGCAATGAAAAGCACCACACACACACTGAGACATTACCTGCACACGCCGAGCAGGTACTCTCCAGAAATATTGTAAAAACAAAAGAGATTATTCTACAGTGACATTGTGCATTTCATCGATTCCATCCCTGCAGACACTTCTCTAGATGGGAAGAATGTGTTGTTGGTGGGGGCTGAGTCGCCCTTTAAACTGGTGCTGCAGTGCCTGCTGCAGAGAAGTGGAATGGTTGCTGTGAGCAGTCACATGGCCTCAGAAGGTCTCCAGAAACAGGTGTTTGTGGGTTATTGAACACGTTCTCATCCAACATGACAATTAAACGACTATATTGAAGTCATCTGTCTTCACATCAAAACTGCAGTGGGATATTATTGCATGAGCAACACATAGGAACCCAGTATTCCATGTAAAATATTGATGGTTATGTGTTTTTGCTCTGGGAGTATTGGTCTTTATTTGAATTTTGTATATTTAGGAGTTGGACCAATGACCACACATGTATTGGCCCTGGTCACTGGTCTCTCCAATGTAATGTAATTCTAAAGACTAACCACACGATGGCAGTGTCTCTCTCAAAAATCCTGCAGTAACTGGGTAGGAAAAAAAAAAGGCAATGTTTTTCTTCTTCACTGGTTTCCTTTGCTAGGCGATGCAGGCAGATGCTTTCATCCTGTTAGGGGCGGGGCCTATGGACATCCCTCCCTCTTGGGCGACACCAGGAGCTACTGTCATTCACTGTGACACCAGCTTGATGACAGGTACAGTGGCTCCAGGAGGCAAGACTCTCGTAATGGCACGCTGCGTGCGGGGCTGAACGCCACACACTGACACCACCGTTCTGCTTTCAGATGCCGGTGACGTGTCTTTACAGTGTGGGATCGGACACCTTGCTGCTGCTTACAGGATGCAGGTCTCTCCTGTCTAGCCTTGGTCGTACCGTGTCATTTAGTCGTGCTATGTGATTGCTTTCACATGTCTCAAAGCTCTCTCTCTCTCTCTCATACATCCACCCCAAATAAATGTCTCTTCACCCATACCAGAATGTCGTTCACGGTAGCAGCCGCTGGCTCCTGGGACAGCAGTATAAGACCTGGAGGCTGCGCAGCCTCAAACTGCAGCCTCTCACCCCAGTGCCCAGGTAACACTCATGTCAAACACGGTCGCATCACCCCGTCTGGTCGAACGTCTGTCGGCATTTGGCTTTTAGTAATTTTAGCAGCGACAGGCTTTTAACCAAACTGCCTCAACAAATATTAAGCATATACATATTCATTACTGAAAAGCAGGTGGGGTTCAGGCATCTTGCTCAAGGATGCCTGAACACAGATTGGAATCAAACATAGCTGTTTATTCTGCTGTTATCTGCTGTTCATCGGATAAATGTTAGTAACAATTGGTATGTTAGTACGTGTGTAATGATGGTAATAATAATTCTAAATCTAGCATACCTTGATGCATTTTTCAGTTCTGTAATATAGTGGGTTATATGGTGTGTGTGTGTCGTTTTGTCCTCCAAATACACTATGATTTAATGACAAATTTCCCTGGCAACTGTTACATGTGTGCTTCTTTGCTCTTCCAGTGACATCGAGATCTCCAGAGCCCAGGCCCCCAAGCCAGTGCAGCAGCTGGCTGAAGAGGTTGGCCTGCTGCCAGAGGAGCTGGAGGCTTACGGTAGGGCCAAGGCCAAGGTCCGCCTGTCCCTGCTAAACCGCCTCCGAGCTCAGCCCGATGGGAAATACGTGCTGGTTGCCGGGTGAGTCTGGCAGATTGATGGACAGACTGAAATCATCGCATTATTTTCTTTATTTCTTTTCTTCTCATTACCCACGTTCCATTGGGAAGATTAGCTGCCTCAGTCACCATGCTGTGTAATGTAAGAGTATTTCTGCCACGCCTAAAAGCGTCATTGTAACTAACGCGGCACAGACGTTCTCTGCTGCCACATCTGCTTTCTCCTTGCTTTCAATTAATCTTTCTCTTATTTCTTTACCAAGGAGGTTTGGCCAACGTTGACATAACACACTCACACACATACAAACACTCCAGCGTAAAAAGTATATCCTAGTATGGGACAGATTAGCCATTTTCCTATGGAAAATGTGAAGAGGATGTACTGTATTACCCAGAGTCCTTTGCAGGGGTGATGTCAGAAGAAGTCCCCTTTCAGCGCTCATCCAGCTGTGCAACACATTGTTTCCTCTGTACACGAGAGGAATTAAGATACAGTAGATCCCATGCCAGTGTGTATCAAATCACTATCTGTCTCTTCCTGACTCCCTGAGGAATCTCTGGGACTGGTGTCTGCCTCTCTTGATTGGGTGTGTGACTGGCATGGCACTAGATAGAGGAGGTCACAAGCCTTCTTTCTAGATGCACGTGTATACATGGTGTGTGTAGTTGTGAGTGGATTCTCTCGGAGTGCACAGCTACAGTGTGCAAACACAACTCCGGACTGTCACGGAGGTTGCCGCTGCACACAATACATAGCGACTTAAACGAGTCTGGCCTTCAGTCGGCAGGCACCGATCAAATGTGGTGCGCGGCAAGTACTGCGTCTATTTCTCTTTCTCTCACACACACACGCACACGCTTCCATACAGCGAAGGACATAGCTTCTAGGGGAGCCACCTCAGTTCCCAGCAGTCCCTCCGGAGCAGAGAGGGGCCCTCTATCTACTCCAGCCAGCAGCAGGCATGCCTTTGAGTCCCGCTGCCAAGGAAACGTCATGTCCACCGAAAAGGAGGGGGGGGGGGGGGGGGTGCTGTCTAAGTGAATGTGTCTGAAGATAAATGAAGTAACAACCCCTTCAAAGCATTCCTTTCCCCCTCTGTTTTGGTGCCCCCCCCCATCAACCTCTCCGTCACTCACTTTCACTGCTTTGCATCGCTCCTATGGACTCCTGTGTGCTCCGCAAGCAGCCAGTGACGCCGTGCTCTGCCACATCAACGGCTCTCAATTGGGAACTGCGAAAGCTGTGCCCGAGTCTCTTGAGTCAGATGCTGCTCTTTACGGCAGGGGCACTGAATGCATGGCACCAATATACTTTGTATAGTATAAGTCGTGTTTTAGTCCAGATAGATGATAGATGCACATTTAAATGTATATGATCTCTGAATGTTTTTAAATTATGCACTCGCGTGGGATGTGAATTCAAATAAATGTGTAGGTATACAACGAGCTATTTCAGTGTAGTGACCCTGCTATCCACTCGGCACTGCTTATAGAACTGGTTCCAACCGCAAGGGGAGACCCGGGCCAAAAAAGAGGAGTTTTCTCGCCTGGCTCCGCTCACCTATTGCTAGAGTTTATGTTCTGGAAACCCTGTTCACTTTAGCTTTTACACAGACAGTTAGCAACTCCCAACGGGAGCGCGTCTGGTTCCACCAGGCTATGAGCTTCCCCTGTAGTGGCCTAAACCCTGTGTTACTGTGCGGCTGTAGCATCACACCCACCCCGCTGGGCGAGGGTAAAAGCACGGTGACCATCGGCCTCGTCCAGGCACTCTCCGCCCACCTCAAGCTCAACTCCTTCGCCTGTCTCCGGCAGCCTTCCCAGGGCCCCACCTTCGGGGTCAAAGGTCAGTCATCAAGATGGATTATTATTAGACATTAATTAACATAAAAAGTACCCCTCCTCCCTTTTTTTTTATATATCTCTTTTGTTGCAAAAACAAATCAATGTGTTGATATTGAGTTATTATAATGTTCTAGTTAAAGTATGCCTGCACAGTTTTATGTTGAGGCCAACACTGACGTAAACACTGACAAGTAATTTGGTCGGTAGTGTATTCACATGCAGAGGGCTGGAGGCGGGATTTAATGCTTTGCTACGGTTTAACGGTCAGCACAGGGAGGTTCACTTGGAGTGCACCGGGCCTGCGCGGCCCCTGCTCATTTGTCTCCTCTCTGACCGTGCTTCCTCTGTCCGTGCGTAGGGGGCGCTGCAGGTGGAGGCTATGCCCAGGTCATCCCCATGGAGGAGGTGAGACGCACACACTCGCTGCTCTCAGCTGCGACTGCCGGCGGCTTCAAAGGCCTCGGTTGCATGCACGCTGAGTCCTGCACGCACAAACGCACGCGCACACACACACACAGCGGAGCTTTGTCACAACGGTGCCTGTGACACAAGGCACAGTCCATGAAGAGGGGCGAGAGGGAGGGGCGAGCGGAAGAGAGGAGGCCCATTTCAAAGCCCAGGAGATGATGGAGAAGCGATAAGGGAGCCTGCCCGTCTCATACTAAACACGGGCTCTTTTCAGCTCTCTCCGCCTCTCTCCTTGCTTTCGTTTTCCTGTGTCATGTTTTTTTAAATCATGCACTGAACAGGGGATTATTTAGCTTTTTGGTACAGCGAATCATCCTAAACAGATGGGCTATGTGTCATAATATTTGTGGAGACTTGGAGAAGTTGGAGGGGGTTTAACTTCATTATTTGAGGCCCAGCTTTGCGCTTGTAACCACAGACTTGTTTATAGACCCCACGTTGCTACGCTCACTGCTATTGTAGATGATCATGTAGCTCAATAAGCAAAGGATATACCATGAAAGGCTTAGCCCTCCTGGGCTGTACGCCATTCTGGAACTAGGAGTTATAGCATTTGCTGTTAATCTTTCAGTGCTCGTAATCCATCATTGGCATGTTTACTTCTACCTTTCACCTCCCTACAGTATGTTATAATGTGGAAGCTTCTATATAAACAACCGTGTTAGCATTTTAACTGCTATTGTAAACGCTGAACATGGCTAGGAAAACATTTTGTTTTCTCAACTTGCTATGATACCCCTGGGATGTTGCTCTGTAACACTACACCACCGGTACTTTGGTTTAATGTGTGATTTCATGTGGTATTACTGTTTGATTTGCTTTTCCTTTCTGTCGTCTTCAGTTTAACCTCCACCTCACAGGTGACATCCACGCCATCACAGCTGCCAATAACCTGGTGGCAGCTGCCGTCGATGCCAGGATGTTCCACGAGGCCACCCAGTCAGACGAGGTAACAGGTCACACCTTTCAGACATGACTGTGTTGTTGCTCCATCTGGACCAAATATATTTATATTGATGTTATTGATATGAAATGTATTGCAGATGAATATTGAGTTATTGATTGTAGAAATATGAAACATAATATACTAACTACACTGCATTAAGCCGGTGGCATTACTTTTAATTACCACTGAGCTTCCAGCACGTTGTGATACAAATGTAATGTATGTATGCTGCTGCAAAGTGAGAGAAAAGGCCCCAAGAATTGATATACTATTCACCAGGCCAGTGACTGCATGCCTGTTTAATGTTCCAGTGTAACTTAGGAACAAACCTCTGGAGTCTTGAAAAGACAGTTTTAATGCTGTGGGAACCATATAATTGATAGATCTGTTACTTTATACCCCTTACAGGCCCTGTACAACAGATTGGTCCCTTCTGTGAATGGGATCAGACAATTCTCACCCATCCAGATTGCCAGATTACGTGTAAGTAGATGCATATATCTTGACCACTGTAGTGCTTTTATAGTTATCGATGTTTAGCTTTGATGTAGCCAGCTTGTTTTTTTTTTGTTAGCCTCCAATAGGGGGCCACAGTGAGTCAGTCTACCACGACAGTCACCTCTTTGCTGGTGTTGCTGCCTTAATTCTCCACCCATCACTGCACGCCAAATGCTTAAGTTGCGTGTCCTCTATAAGCATGGCTGTGAGGAAAGCTGTGTTCCGTCCAGCACTGATAACAGGGTGCTCGACGTTAAGTCATAACAAATACAAATATTTTAAATAGGAGGGAAAGGTTGAAGATACTTTTTTTTTGTTATTTATTGTGCAGCAGTACAGACAAACATTTCACTTGCGCTCTGAGTTGAGAAGTTCATGACCAATGTAAAATATGAGTTGGCCTGAATGGATGGAATTTAAGATAAGATCTCTGTTTTTATTAATGCCTCTTTTCTAGTCCGGTTAATAGTTGGACCTTATGGGAGGTTCTGTGTATGGTGTTTAACTTCTCTACTAATGTTCAGGAATAGTTTGACCACCCATGCAACTGTTACTTATTTAAAAAAAAAAAAACTATTCCAAGCATATATCATATAAGTACATGCGTCATTTGCGAATCAAAATAAATGACTTCAATGCCACATTATAGAATACACACCTGACTTGTTTGTCTCTCTCATTCTAGCGACTGGGAATTAACAAAACAGCACCGAACTCTCTCACCCCCCAGGAGATTAGCATCTTTGTCCGACTTGACCTTGACCCCTCCAAGGTCACTTGGCAGAGAGGTAGGAGTTGAATCCACCACTATTCTTCTCTCTGTTGTTCATTCCTCTGTGGCCAGCCAGTATAAAAAAGGGGAATTTGACAGAGCTTGGAATGTACTTTGACAAAATATTGGAAAAGAGGTAATGTGATGTCACATCAATTAATAAAAAGCTCTGTCAGTGACAGCGTCTCATGAATTGCCTGGTTCAGAATTAAGATTTTAACTAGATATTGAGACTTGTTTGGCTTTAAAAGTTTTGTGTTTAATGTGCACTGTCATTCACATTATTACAACATAATGGTTTAACATTAAACTTGTACAATAATGCTTTATATGTGTGCTGTGTACTATTACATATTGGCATGTGTCTTAACACAATTGTGGTTGGATTTATATAATTCATTTTTTTTATAGATTGATGCGTTCCTCTAATAATTTATAATAAGAATGCTTGTGATAAAGACCCAGCCATGGCTGATGAATAATGTTGCCATGGCTGATGAGGGATTTACTTGGAAACTTACTTGGAAAATAAACAACTGCTTTAACGTGTGTGTGTGTGCAAGGTGGTTTTGATGGACAAATGTTGAAATCAGTCTAACTTTTTGGCCAGAATTCCTCTCTAAGAAAAATCCCTGTGCAAATCAAGCTACTCAGAGTTGGTCCCAGGTGTGAAGTTCTGGATTGCAACCACTTGTTGCTGTCACTCCCAATTATATAACAAATCAGCCTGTTCCGCTCAGTGGGGAATAACTGTGTCCTGAAAGTGATTGCTCACATCGAAATAAGAGTGTTACATAGCTTACTCTACAAACTACTGTTTTTAATTAAATGTGAAACCGTATGTTTCTTCAATACAACCACCACACTGAACCAGCTTTAGAACGACATCTGACCACTGTGGTGTTGTGTTCCCAATAGAGCAGTAACCACACTAGAACAAGCCCCAGCCAATATTATTATTATAAGGCACTGTTGAGTGAATGGACTCAGGTATAAAATGTCCATAAACATTTTTCAGCACTTTCTAACAATACGAGAGATAACAAAATAGTCTGTCAGATATTGTCAGGCTGTTGGCAAGAGTGTGCAGCTTACTGTGTTTTCTGACGTGTCCGAACACATTTTTACAGTCGGTCTGTGTGTGTGTGTGTGTGTGTGTGTGTGCGCGCGCGCGTGCGCGCTTTTTATTAAGGTACACAAACGGACATGCTGTCAAGTTATTGTCTGGCCCGCTCTGCTACTGGGCTGCTTCATACCGTGTAATTGGGCTGAGATTTGGAGCGAATCGTGGAAATAAAGGGTTGTTTCTTCTGTGTTTCAGTTGTTGATACCAACGACCGTTTCTTACGGAAGATTACAGTTGGACAGGCAAGCACGGAGAAAGGACACACGAGAGAGGTTTGTCAGAAGAGACGACCTCTATACTACTATAGTTACAGAGCCAGGGCTGTGCAGAAACACCAGATTACACTGAAATCACCTTTAACGTGTATTTGATTAAACCTAAGTCTGCAAAACTTGCATTGCTTGCATTACACTGCCTTTAATTTGCTTAGGACTAATGTGGCCACCATTTATAATTCCATACCAATGTAATTATTCTCAGCTGGTAATAATGGGTCTAACTGTACTAACTACTTGGCCACACATCAAACCTCTAGATGCCGTTAACATAGCATCAAATGAATGCGTGCATTTCTTTCTTTTTTTCTTTTTTCTTTGGGGTGAATTCGCAAGGCAAACTCCCGCAAAGAAATGCCTCCCTCCCACTTTTGTCGTTCTCTTTCCCATGGCCTTCCCCATACACACCCGTTACAGACGCACTCCCCCAGTCCCCCTTACCATCCATACTGAAGCCCCACGGTATTTCACCCATATGTCAGTGGTAATGACGGCTAAATGAAATTCTGCAAATAAACACTTCACCTCAATGGGAAGTGAGTGGGCCTAAGTGAAAGCAAATGTTTAAAGAAAGGGTGAACTAACCCACCCACTGCTCACAAGACAGACGTGCACGCACGCACACACACACACTCTGCTAGCTTAGCATGTGCTTAAGTTTATATCCGTCCACTTTTCATGTCTCCTGTCCTGCATGTAAGCCCACGGGACACAATTGTCGTTCAGGAATCGGTTTTCTTGTGGCGATGACTTCTTTGACAGCTCCTTAATGTTGTTTTTCTTTCTTTCTTTCTCATACGCTAACAAAAGACAGTAACACAAAATGGCAACAGACCTTCCTCCAGTTGTTTCCACTGAAGACGTTATGTATTTTAGTAGTATAATGTTTAGAATTCGCTGTTTGTGGCGTTTCTATCCGCCCAAATGTGTTATGCGATATTGTATCTCTTGATTTTGTGTGCATGCAAGTAAGAGCCTTGTCTTACACGCGCACACACACGTGCACACACAGTCAATAGATACTGTTTCGCATATATTAGGAACAGTGTGCAACAATTAGTAACATGGCATAACTGTAAGAATGTTTAAGCCGTCCATTTTTGAGCAGTGCATATTCATATGTCGTGTAAATATGCATAATGCCTAAATAACACGATTAGTGCTTTGCTTCATTTAAAAATAACTGCTTACAAGCAGATTTTTGTAGCACAGTGGGTTTGGATTTCAAACTGAAAGCACATGATTGCACACATTTCTTGTTTTGTAGCAGCTTGCTATCCAAAGAAAAAAATGAAAGCTACTAAATTTGTGAATTGCCCTCGATTGAAACTAGCTTTGCAACCATGTTTCTGTTTGAAACCATTGCATGTTCATCATTCTCCTCTCGTCATCATTACTATAGGAACATCCCTATTATGTTCTATTTACATTGTTTTTGTATGTATGTGTTTTGTTAAGCAAGAGAGTAAAACTGTAAAACGAATTGTTTTCTTTTGATAAAAATGTAAGTGCTTGTGACATCTCACATTTGGCTTTGATGTAGGCCTGAACATTTAGCGCACTTTGCAGACAACACAGATGTGTATCGGTATTCAACCATTATATTGGGATATGATTTTTGGTCTATATAACCCAGCCCAAAGAGCTCCTCTAGGTTCATTCCCCTACAGCCGCCCACACATTCGTAGACAGAAATTGAAACCGTGAGCTGGGGTGAAAATTCTGGTGCACTATAATACAATCAAGGAGTGTACCATTTTATACAAGACAGCATTCCAAAGCCGATAAATCTTCCACTGTAGCGAACATCACATAAATAAATTTCCTAATATGCCAGTCACTGTGGAAATCTACAAACACAACCTTTTGCAGTTATTAACTGTTTGGTAAATGTTATGTGAAAGACTTTGGACAACCATACATTGAGTGGAATGGGCTGTCTATGTGTTTATGTGACCTTCCCCCTTGTGCTTCATCTCAGACGGGGTTTGACATTGCCGTGGCCAGTGAGATCATGGCCATCCTAGCTCTGGCTGGCAGCCTGGGAGACATGAAGGCCCGGCTGGCACACATGGTGGTGGGCACCAGTCGCTCAGGAGAGCCCGTCACTGCAGAGGACCTGGTGGGTGTCATTAAAGTAGTTCCGTTTCACTGATGGCAGCTGTGCGCGTGACAGCATCGTTCCACCGCTGTGAGGGGGGAGCTTGTTGGATGTGCCAGCACAGTAATCACAATGACGTGAAGTTTGACACCTGATCTGTCCCCGAGTCCTGAGTAAGCAGCATTCTGCCCTAGCTAGATCCATGGTTGCATTCAGTGTTCATCTTTTTCTGCCGTGTCGACTATAGTTTCTATTTGGGGGTGGGGTGGGTTTTTTTTTTTTTTTTTTAGTTCAATTTTATAAAATACTGAACTTCCATGTGACTTGCATTTGGTTATGTCTAGTCTCTGGTGAATGCATTGTTCTCTATTCAGCTATCCCTGTACTCGTTCTGACCAAAACACAGCTGCAGTATCATTTCATTATAAAATGTCACAACGGCAGATTTAAGGGTGATAATCTTGCATCTTGTTTTCTTTCGTTCGACTCCAATGCGGCTGCCCGTGTGCTCTTTAGCCTGTAAGCATTTAGACTCTACTGCGTTGCAGCTGGCTTTGGTTTACTACATGTGTCCTTTGACTATTGGAGGAGTGTCCCCTATACTGATACATTACTCTCACTAATAGTCTCCCTGATTTGCCAGGACAGGAAAACATTGGATGTTGTTGGTGTGAATATTTGCTGTGTTACTCCGTTGTAGTTTTGTAGTTGCTGTTGAATCCACTAGGTTTCATAGGTTATAATTAGGTGAATATTCTGGAAGTTTGCCCCCTAGTATGTAATTATTGCTGACCCTATAAAACCCTCTGGTCCTTCTGTCCGTCTATTCTCTCCCAGGGTGTGAGCGGGGCCTTGGCAGTGTTGATGAAGGACGCCATAAAACCCACGCTGATGCAGACCCTTGAGGTGAGTGGTGTCGCGCAGCCAAAACCTCCCCGCCTCCAACGCCGCTCCCCAGTTGAGCTAAACAAATAAACTGTTCCCGAGATTTAGGAGACACCTAACTATGATTGGACGTCTCGTTGCATTAAATGTATCCCCTGTAAATGCTCCTGCGCCTCAAAGAGACGACAGAGAGAGTGAGAAACCTAACCTTCCACACACTTAAATCGCTGCAATTCTTATTTATTTCTGCAGTTGTGGAATGGAGATGGTGTTCCCAATGGGTTAGACTGTAGATGCTTTCGAGGGGGAATCGCAAAACGC
This sequence comes from Speoplatyrhinus poulsoni, assembly GCA_025447795.1. Taxonomy (NCBI): domain Eukaryota; kingdom Metazoa; phylum Chordata; class Actinopteri; order Percopsiformes; family Amblyopsidae; genus Speoplatyrhinus; species Speoplatyrhinus poulsoni. Next base: position 2,178 of record JAOEGT010096047.1, on the reverse strand, counting down.
TAGTTTTATTATCAACAATAATAGCAGGCATGCATACGTTCAATGCATACATGGTTGTTTCTTACATTGTTGTTTCCTTGGTATGTGCATGTGTGTTCACATTCTTGTATGGGGCTGAGAGCGATGGCCTCCTTAATTGTAGGAGTCGTGGAGCGACAACGTGTGTGAAGCAGAAACCTTTCGGTGTGTTTTGACGCGGCATTCGTTACGTACACTCCATGCATCTCTGTGCACAGTAGGTCTCTCCCAGCCCCGCCATCAGTGAAAGAATGCTCACACACGAGAGGGAGAAAGTACATGATGGATGGTCCACTTCCGCCCTCGGCTCCTTATCTTAATATTAGTTGTGCAGGGGCATGGCGAGGACAGGTCGAGCTGTCAGACCAGGCGACGGCGAGCTAGTGACGTCGCGTGGACGTGACTGAACGAATGGGTTCACTTTCCTTTTGCTGTGCCTCATACAACATATGGCTTGCATTTGCCACATACACACACATGTACCTGATAATACGATTTTCACATCTGGTCTTGGGCAAACCTTTATTATTATTTATTTTGTCCTAGTGGAGTGCAAATCTCCCCTACTGTCTCAGGACAAAAGATATAATGTTATATTATGTTGTATTTCATCATATCGATATCCCTGGAATTTAGTCCGGTGTGTGTGTGTGTGTGTGTGTCTTGGATGATCCAGTTCTCAGTGGAGATATTCTGAGCTGTGAGACGGGATCATTGTGTTAGTACATGAACATATTTGACCTCAAAATCACTTGAGTTTTTACCATTCATTTGTTTTGATATTACAATTCATTATGCATAAGCTTGATAGCAGTCCAAGGACAGCTTGATAGCACCTCTTAAGTAACTGTAGGTTTTGTTCTTTTCTCATGAAATTCAACGGGAGAATTGGATTGGGTGTAGGGGGTTTAGATCCCTGCAGGCAGTAGCAGCAGATTTAGTTCCTTTCTAGGATTTCTGGACAGGAAACGTGGTCCTGTTTCGTAAAACCTCTTCCCGTGTGGTTTTGCTGTGATTCTGGCTGGGGGACCCGTTTCCAGACGGAACAGGCATTTGAGCCTCATGAGAAATATCTCTGTGCCGTGTGCGAGAAATGTGTGTTAAAGGGTTGGGCGAAAGTGGTCCACAGCAAGGGAAGGAGCAGGGGTCCATCCCACTGCCTGTGTACGTGTCTGTTAACCAGGCCTCTGTGATTCGCTGGTCAAACATCCTGTCTTTGGCCACGAATGTACATCCTGCCTGAGTGCCCTGGTCTGTAGTCCACGGGGCCATGTTTGGAAACAAACAGTCGCCGTAATGAATCCGTAGCCGCAAGCTAGGGGACACTCAACCTGCGACATTGCTTGTTTAACACTGGCTGTGCTTGTCGTCTTGCTGCTGGGAACGACATTGACTAGTCTGGTGAACTCAGTGTCTTAAACGACTGGTCAAACAACTGGTTAAACTCCACAAACGTCTATTGGTTGGCACACTTTGGTTTCAGATGGGAGAGTACATGTTGGGGAGCAAAGGATGGAACGACTTCCTGTCAGTCCCCTAACTCTCCATAGCCCCTTCACCTTTTTACATAACAGGGTGGACATGCCATGGCCCCATTTATTTCCTCTTCTCTCCGTTTGCGGTGACATTTCCATTTCCTCAATCGGTTTCCCGTATAGTACTGTGAGATAGAACGACAACTGGTCAGGGTGTGTTTCATTTTTCCCTCCAAAGTTCAGGGGTTGCTGTTGCACATGGAAATGTACCCAATATTCGTGGGGACAGAGAAAGGAAAATGTCATTCAATAGATAATTGCATGTAAAGGATGTTTTGCAGATTAATTCTCTCTCTCTCTCTCTCTCTCTCTCTCTCTCTCTCTCTCTCTTTGAGACAGACCTGCTCTTGACATTGTCACATCTCACTGTAACATAGTTCTGAACCTTTTAACTAGCCGTTCCCACTGACAAAGTAAAAATACAACAGACAGTCGTCTGGTGGGCCTCCTTTAATGACTGATTTATTAGTCTTAGGGGAGCCTATAGAGTTATTGAGTTGTACAAACACAAGCATAGAAAATATGACTTCCTGTTACCTTCTGCCTCCTATTGTAACGCTCCCCTGGTCTCGCCGGGGTAGCACGGCCGGAGAGGGACTACCCACATCCCCAGCGCCTCACGCCC
>JAOEGT010096036.1:0-13569 GCA_025447795.1 Speoplatyrhinus poulsoni | reverse complement strand
TTTCAGTCCCAGTCCGACCCTGCCACTCACCGACCTAATTTTGTTCATGTCTGTGAAGTTGGTTATTAATAGGCCTAATTTCCTAATGCGTGTATTCAACTGTAGGCCTACCCATAAAGAAAATACTACGTAACATCATGCCTCCGTCTAATCAAACAATGTCAGGTCTCGGTCTCGCTCTGCCTTGGCCTTGACTCGGACTCGACTCCTCAATGTCTTGGTCTTGTCTCGGTCTCGGAACACTCTGGTCTCGGTGAAGACTTGGTCTTAGATTAGTTGGTCTCGACTACAATACTGCTTACAGTACAGTACAACCATATAACTGTCCACACACTATTTTGGTTCAAAGTGATCAATTACCACTTAACTGCAGGTGTCACATAAATACTATACAAAATGCAATACAAAAACGCTTACAGTATAAAGTATAATATAGTATGCTCATATATTGTATATTTATACACACACACACACAGTACAGTATATTCCCAAGCATTTGGGTAGGGCACAGAACAAAGAGGTAATTGCAGAAATGCTATCTATATATATGGATATATATATATATATATATCCATATATATCCATCCAACTATCCACCCATCCATCTATATCTTGTCTATGTTATTGCAGTCATCCATCTTCCCATCTGGAGGCCTCTTAGCTTGGGTTCCCAGCAAGCTTGATTAAAATCAGAGGGAACACAGTTTATTGTTGCAGCCTGAATGGTACAGTAGACCCAGCCAGGAGGTCAGTTTGCCCCTGTGCACCATTAAAACAACACATGTTCCTGGGCCTGCTATAGGCAGTATGCCTTGCCTGAGGCTGCCTGTCATGCAACTGAGTTATGAGGTGAGGACTCCTTCTGCTATCTGGAGATATTCCTTCTTTCATTTGTCTTGTCTGTCTTGTAAAGTTGTCAAGTCAAGGTGAGTGGTGAGGCCCTTAATCACAAACCATCACAAAAGGGCTTTAACAGGCTAATAGGGAGTGAATAAATCTAAGAAACCTCTTGTAAAGTAAAGAACAGGCCAGGCTACGCGACTAATCTCTTCCCATCTCTCTCTTTCTTTCTTTACTATGTCTTTTCTGTTCTGCTTTCACACTCTGGGCAAAAGAAATGGAGGGCTAGAAAAAAAGGGTAGAAAAGTGATTACCGAATTAACAAAGCCATCTGTTCAGCGAGAATGAAAATCATAAACACGGTCAAATCTGGGACACAAATAAATGAGCTGGCAGAAAATAGTGTTCTTGTCGGCAAAAAAGCCCAAAAGTACAGATGTCATTTTTTTTTCCTCACATTTTTGTTTGTGTTTAATCTGTTTTCACTGCAGGAGTAATCCTTCACCATTTCAAGGCACGTTTTATCTTGATGTTTTGCTATTAGATGAGAGTAAACACAGACAATGCAAAATGCCCGGAGCAATACTTCAAACAAGAACAAAAATGTCAAATTGGCCTTATTCTGGACATATTTTGTCATGCTGGCTGTTGCACTGGGTTCCATGAAGGGAGTAAGCCATTCAAGTCGTTAGCAGACCCAAACTGAGCCACTTCCACTGTGCAAGTGTGTGTGTTTTTGTGTGTGCGCATACAATCCGTAATTATGACAAAATATTTAGGGGTCTTTAACCCTGTTTATGCAGTCCATCAATCTTTGTCATATAGTGTAAAATAAAACCATTATAGCTAAATTATTTGTGATTCTATGTGCGTGTGAGTTTACAAATGTACCCTGGTTACACTTTGAACGAAAGTGTTAAGAAAAGGTATTAGTTTGTTAAAATGTAATGTTTGAGTTTTTGCATTGGCATGTAGGAATAATCTCTCTAATATACAATGTTTTGTAGTGACAGTAGTAGGCTACTATATATTAATATACAATGTTTCCCGTGTTTGAGTTAAAACTACCTCTCTCCCTGCTTCCCATGTTGACTCTTTGGATTATAGTAATTCCACCCTTTTCTTGTCTGCCCATAAAATTACAATAATATTGTTTATCGCGATTATTTGTGGGACAATGAATCGGCCAAGTAAAAAAATGCCTAGAAATGGAGATATCACGTGAAGAAGACCTGACACTGATTTAATTTCGAGAATACCTTTTCATCGGACCAACACCAGTAAGGCTAGTACAACAGCTAGGCTATCTTAATAGTTGTGCCGGGCCGGGTACTATTGCTGAAGTGGGATGGCTATAGCCAGTAGACTATCCAGTCTACGTTAGATGACTGTTTAATGAAAGCAGCTGTAAAACACCTGCACATATACCATGGCTGCATGCATGCGTCAAAATTAAGACATTGGACTGCCAGGATGAGAGCAGCGCCAGCGAGTGAAACTATTCATCTGGTTTAAAACATTGAATTAGACTAGAGGAAGTGTTTGTGGACATTTTACAGCAACGTGATAACTGCCGTTGACGGACATCTTTTCAAACTTGTTTGTTCCCATGGCAACATTAAATAAATGGTTTGCACACTCTACTGTCTACTATGAGATGTGGCAGACAAAAGAGAATGATATGAAATTGATTCAGAAATTGCAGAAACACCCGTCAACCTCTAATGCTATCGACGAGGATACGGTTAAACCATGGCCTATTACAGAGACAGGCCGGAGCCCGGTGTCGGAGACCCAGTAGCGTGCACCCATCCAGTAGGCGCTGCGTTCTTATTCAGGTGTGAGAGAGGTAAGGACAACCTACGTGAGACTTAGATGTTTTTTGTTAATAATTTAAGATGCTTTGTTTGTTTGGCGAGATTTCCTGTTGGATGTGAAAGCAACAGGCAAGTCTGTGGAAACTTTAGCCAGATCTAGCTTTTTGATTACAGTGTTACAATATTTTGTATATTAGGCAAATACAGTATGTAGGCCAGGCTGTATTGTATCTTATGCACTTGGCGTGCATGTGTGTGAGGTTAACATTTACTATATAGCTGTAACGTGTTGGGCAGGGACAAGATCAGGCGCAGACGGTAGAGTACGCAGAGGCTTGGAACTGCGTTCACGAGCTTTGCGCTCAGCGTTTAATGAAGTGGCTTGACACAGCCACATAAAAGATAACACGGCCACAGCGGCCAGAAGGCAAACAACAACAGACAAAGAACAAGAGACAAACCCCAGCCTATATACCTCTACACCCACAGCTGTAAACGATAAACAATCAACACTAAAGGAGACGTGGCTAGGGTGCGTTGGGGACCTGGGCAAACGGTGACCGGAGGCGGACACCTTCCGGCAAAAAAGCACGGCTGTGAAGGTGCGCCGCCCGACTGCGCAAACCTGGATGTTACAATAGCAGTCAATGCTTACATGTAGGCAATCGTTTAAAGCTCACGGTTCTGATCGCATACTTTCAGCATATGTTGTCTTGTTGTGGTGACACTGAAGGCCCAGTGTTGAGGGTCACGATTCGCTACTGAAGAAGAGCATACACTAAGTTGTGTAAACCTGAGTACAACTACACACATTGTGTGTAGGAAGACAATGTTGTTCAATATTTTAACCGCAAGCCATATAAAGAATGCATTTTTTAGAAAATAAATAACTAAACTTTACTTAAGCGTGACTTGTCCTAAGGAGAATGCATTGCATGTTGTTGTGAGATATTGGGCTGTCAATTGATGTCAACAAGCCCTATATCTTAAAAAAAAAATTTGTTTAAGCTCTCGAGGTCTGAGAATTTGTGCAGACATAATGCAGTTCCAATTACACAGTATATGAGCTTGGTTTGTTGGTTCAATCGTAGTGATACAAAGGCCAAACTTGGCAAAACATGTATACATCTGTGCTGAACAGATAATTAAAACATGGCCACTGAGGGTTAGGACTCACGTGCAAACAAGCTGCAGCTGCTACTGGCTGCCTCCATCTCTCCTTCTGTTAATATAGTGTAGCTAAAACCAGTGTTGGGCAAAGCTACATTGAAAATGTAGTGAGCTGAGCTACCAGTTACTCTACGTTATATTAATCTTCACTACACTGAAGCTACCCCCAAAAGAAATGTAGCAAGCTAAGCTACAGCAACACGGCAAACTTAGTTTACTATTAAGCTATTTTTTTTAAATACATTTTAATGTACCAACATTTAAAAGTGTCAGTCAAACAAACAGGCAAAACTGTTCAGTTCAATTGTTTATTAAACAAATAGCTGTGTTCTCTGCTCTCACTGTTCTTTCTATCATGTAAACGCCGTCTTGTCTTTATTCCCCCCTCAATCCCCTGCCTCAAACTAAGTCATCAGCCTAGTGATTGGTAGGCCTACGTCTCCGTCATATGGAACTGCTTCTGTTGGTTACACGTGTAGGTCAGTGTATGGGATGGCATCACGTACTGATTCTTAGCAGTTGTATCAGACTTAAGCTTCAGCTTCAGATTCAGAAATGCTTGGGAAAATGTAGCTTCTGTAGACGCTACCGCACTACTTGATCAATTAAAGAGCTTCGCTACTGAAAAGTTATTTGATTCAGAAAACAGCGCCGCTACTGCCACGCTACTGAGAAATGTAGTTTAACTAGTGCCCAACACTGGCTAAAGCTATATTAACTATATTAATATATTTAAAGCTACATCCATTGATTTGTTACCCTTGTTGTTAAAACCAGCATTACAAAAATCGTCCCCTACAGAGCTCAGCATCACATTGTTGTCTTTACTCCTCCTTACTTCACAAGTACTTCTGTGTGAAGTTGTCTTTAGCACAGCCTGTGTTAAACAGACATACATGTGCGTCGGGAGTGTATATAAGCTTATATAAGCTTTTTCACGTTAGCTAAAACGGCAGAAATGCTAACGTTCGCTAGCTGTCGCTATTAGCTCACTTAAGAGTGGTCATCTCTGTGAGGGACGGCTGAGTGGCTTTCAGGTAGCTGGCACGTCGTGCCTGGACCTTAGGCGAGGGTTTGGGGCTGCAGTCCGAGTCCCCGCTGTCCTCCTCCGCCATGGCCTTGATGTAGCTACCGCTACGCATCCTCCGGCACGGGATCTCGTCATCCTTGCCCAGCGGGGAGAAGCCACCGCTCCACTCGTCCTGGGGAACCTGTACAGACCAAGAGAGACGACAACTGGTTGAGACTGCAGCCTCAAGACATCACATTTGTGACTGCTCAAATAAAAACTCTATTTATTCAAATTCAATTGACATGTAGAGTTGAAAAAAACATGACATTTTGTTTGTGGTGAAGAGTTAAGGCAACAAGGTAACTTCCCATCAACTGCAAAAAAGACATGGTTGGAAATGATAGCTGTAAAATAACATTATAACTGCTGCCTTCATACCGTAAAGGTTAGAGTGCCAGAGGCATCCACTGGCTTGTCCTGCGACGCATGTAGCATATCTAAAAACACAGCAACTTAATAGCTTTGCCGAAAATGATGCTCTACCTCGTACCCTGTGAGCTTTGCTAACTTCTTTACGCTTGCTAATGGACACAACAAAAAAAGACAAAAAAAATAGGGGAAACTATCTTTCAGCCCTCTGAGAGCGAGCAGTGAGAGAGCAAAACAAAGGAGGTTTTGTTCGGCCCGAACCAATGTAGCCCCAACGTGAGTGGCTTTTAGGGCGCTAATGTTGAAGTGAAAGTAACCGGGGCATACAGAGTGAGAAGGAGAAAAAGACAGAGGTAGAGAGCTAGAAATCTGAATGACAAAGTGCTACAGACTCATTCTGGACAAACCTGTAGCTAGGAAACAGAGCTGGCCTCTGACGTCAAGGGCAGCCAGACAAAGACAGTGTTAACATCTGGGGAGAGATGAGAGTGTCTGCAGGCCAACCAAGATATGCTAATGGTACACTTACTAAAGATGCTCAACACACTTTAACCTTTGACCACTGCAGTGCATAATGGCATTAATATCACACTGCATGTGCGTGGACGTGTGTGTGTGTGTGTGTGTATTTGTAAGAGGTGGCATGGAATAAGGCATGGAATACAGTATCTAAAGACGGAAAGTGTCAAATTCCTGTTTTTAGGAATCAACAGGTGTCTGCTGACAAACTTGTCAGATCGTTTTATTCTTGAAAGCCCCCACAGGCTTTTTTTTTCCTGTATCCTTTTCTTTTCCTTTCTTTTCTTTCAACGACTGTTTCAGGCTTTGAAGAAATGTTGCCATACAGAAGGGACAGCATTGTTCCTTCAACTGTACAGGCTATACTCTCTCTCAAATGTATCTCGAGTCTTCTGCTAAATTGAGCTCCAGAGCTGTCGGCCATATTGGTTTTGGCTGTTCCACGTTATTTTCCTCAGTGTCTCTTCTCGCCGTTGTAATGTGTGGGGCTCAAACCCTGATGTGAGAGAATGTATTTAAAAGTCAAATCACTTTCTCTGCATTTATCTTCACCCAAAGGAGTGGTGGGAGCAAGGGTGTTCGTTGTAGCTGTGGGGTGGCAGTGAAGGCTTTTCTTTTCAAATTTGGTCTGCACTTCCATGACTTTCTCTGCTCTGAGAGCAGCATACACTGGCATACGCGCACACACACAAACACACAAGCAACAGTATCTGCAAGAGGGTGTTGCTGTAAACCAGTCTCCTATGCTCTTTGGCTATTTAACTGGGCAGTCACAGTAGCTTTTGACCAATCCAACACTACATTATTTAGGTATCTGTGACATTTTGCTGATATGGCAGATACATGGACATGCGCATATATGACAGAAAGTGATTTACAGTATGCCAGTAACTTTGGTGTTGCCTTGTTGTCAAAGGTTCCGTTCACCTGATATGGATGCATGGATTAGTATCAACATTAATGACATTATTAAAGACATAAATGTGAACAAGCTTTTTCACAGTGACATGACAAATGCCTCAACTGTGACAGGGACATGGTAGACATGATGAGACATCAAATTAAAAGTCCTATTAGCAGTCATGGTAATAGTCATATTAGCAGTCATGTTAGCAGTCATATTAACAATCCTGTTAACAGTCATAGTAGCAGTCATTAGTCATTTTAAAGGACCCGTTCCATGAAAACCAATTATTTCTAGTTGTTTTTGGCATTTTCAATGTCGATGTGACACGGACAAGTGCTTGGCCTTTCAACGTGGACTGATAGCTCCCTGGTCTGTATTTGCCATAAAAGTAACACAGGCAGAGAAACAGGCATATAAACTGATAAAACTATGTTCAAACCGCGTTTGAGTACTAGCAGTCAGCAGTAAAGCAGTCGTAGCCTCACGTCAACACAGCTACGTGGAAGTGGGGGCGGGGTGGGCAGTGGCTTGTTAAATTTAAAGCAACAGTCACTGAAAACGGACCGTTATCTGGGGGTCTTGGTATGATGGTGCTATTCCACATAATCTATGTGGTATTTTCACCTGAGCTTGTCAACTACATTGCATTGAGAAGTCAAGGAACTGTGTCAACAAGTGAAAAGGAGCATGAAATGACTCCTTTAACAATCATATTAACAATCATGTTAGCTATTAATGAACAGTCCTACCTGTAGGAAGTGGCATGTTGGTCCCTGTTCTGCTTTCATCAGGGCCTTATCCAGGTTGACCGACGCCTTCTGGTAGACCTCCCTGGCCCTACTCACCGTCAGGGTGGACGACCACGAGCTCTTCTTTACCTGCAGCTGTCCGTCCAGCACTAGCCCCATCCCCCGGCCCCCAGCGCCTCCCCCGCCGGCCAAGCAGGTGGAGCACTTGACCACGTCGTTGTTGCTGCGCGACGTCCTGAGCGAGTGGGCGCTGATGGTGTTGTACGACTCCAGGAAGTACTGCGACTGGGACTTCTCCGGGTGGCGTCCCATCGTCATCACCCCCGAGGGCAGGCCAGGGGGGGCGGGGGCCGGGCCGGGGGCACTGCGGTAGAGGCACAGCTCCTGGTCCAGAGTGTCGTCGGAGCTCCAGTAGCCCGAGATGGCCGTGCGCATCTTGGGCTCCGACTTGGAGCGGTCTTTGCTCTTGCTGGCCCGCTTGCTGCTGGCATGCTTCAGCGTGCCAGAGCAGGAGGCCGGATCGTCCGGGCCGGCCTTGCCCCCGTTGGTCCTCCCCGGAGCGCCGCCTGCCCCCCCCGCCGGCCCCTCCAGCGACTGGGACTTGGTGAAGAGCTTCTGCACCGAGTGTACCAAGTGGCGGATGCGCCCGGGGCTGTCGCCTCGCTGGTGCTCCGTGCTGGCGGTGGCCGTTGTGCGCTTGTACTGCAGCGTGTGGTAGCCGTCGCGATGCGCCCCTACAGTCCCGCGCTGTTCCAGCTGCTCCAGGAGGCCTTTATTGCCCCCCGCTGGCCCTCCGGTGTATGGCACCAGGGCGCTACACTGGCCCGTCAGCTGATGCTGTGCGCTGTAGTGTCTCCGGGGAAAGGTACAGCTGGCCAGGTCCGGGTAGGGCCTGCACTCCGACTGGAAGGAGCCACGCTGGGCGTAGTAAGGGTGGTCGGCGGGGTGGGTCTCCCCGGGGCTGAGGTTGAAGTAAGGTCGGCTGCGGTTGTCGCGGCCCAGGGTCATGGAGTCGTAGGAGGGGTCGCAGGCGACCGCTCGATGGTGGCTGTGGCTGCCCGATAGGCCCTTCATCGTCATGGTGCCCGGGGGAGGTGGGTTATCGACGCACAGTCTGGCAGATGCGGGGTGGAAGTCTGCGAAACCAGCTCTATGCAGATGGGATGTAGCCACGGGCGAGAACACACACACACACAGATGCACGCATAGAGATATAGGTGGGGTCGGGGGCAAGAGCAAAGAGAATTATAAATACCTTGTATTTGCATACAGTGTAAAGGCTTCTACTGCCCAAATTTAAAGAATATGTCTTTTGGCAACACTCATCAGATGAAAACAAACACTGAGGTTGACTTTTATTTTCATCCTTCAAAACTCCAAAAAGGAAGCTCTCTAAATATAGCAGTCACTCCACATGGCTTGCGTTTCCTATGACAGCCCCAATGTCTCTATTGACTATATAGTAGTCAGTAGTCTTCAATGTGAAAAGATACATGAGATCAAGGGAATTGAAGAGGTACAATATATTGGATCTATTTCCAGCAAATGCAAAGGCTATAGTACATGTGTTAAGGAAAAACATAAGGAAGGAAACATCAGACTACAGGCAGAAACTGAAATTACACACGTCAGTGAAAACCTGTCGATCAAAAAGGCTAGAAACAAATCTCTGAGCAAATTCATATTACATGAGATGTCAAACTCCTCATAGATGTAAATGTGAGAAGTCAAAACTACAATCTATGACTTTCCATTAACATTCCAGGTTAGGTTGTTCTCACACATAACATAACACATAAGTAGAAATTGTTACATTAAAAATGATAGGCTGTCATTACAGCAGTTTTTACAGGAATTTGCACCTAAGTAAATGCCAGATTCTGATCCCTGTCACAACTGCAAATGGATTTCATGAAAGGAGAGTAAACTCAATAATTATTGGATTACCTCAATTACTGAAAAACATTTAATGTGGAAAAGTAATAGAGGATCCCTTTTACAGAGATACAATAGATTAAAGTAGAGCATTAGCATTTATAAGCATATAATTAGCATGTAGCCAACAGTGTTGCACACACAAATGATTGAGTTTGGTTTATCACAGTCCCTCCATACCTCTAGTTCCACTGAGGGCAGACTAATTGGCCAGTAAACCCTACCTGACAGCTACTATGCACAACCAAGGCAATGGGCAATAAATGACCTTTCCCCTCACACGGTGACATAAAAACAATGGCAAATCAGGGCCCTTTAACGGCCTGCCTTACTCATCTGGGGCTATGGCTGGCTAGCTTCTAGCGGCCCCACACTGCTTCCAGCAGACTAAAGGTGAAGCTAATGAGATGATAACAAGAGCCCATACACCCTGACAGCAGCCAGGGTTAGCCGACAAAGGGAATTCATCACTGTGATTTAGAATGTGCTAAAGGCCACCATGGTACATTTCAAACAAAAATACAGAGAGGGAAAGATGTCCCTTCCCCCCCAAAAAGGGATTAAGACAAGACACATTTGCTAGCTTTGGTTACACTCATTTTGCTAGTAAAGTTTAATAAAAACAGAAGCATTGGATTATTCCACTCATATTCCATGCTATATGTATGGGGTATATTCACTATTTGACAGCTCACCCCAGAGTACCCCATCTTAATATCATAGCTCTGAAAGTACAATGTTTTACTTTTTTGTTCTGCCATCACATCCAAAGAAGTGCTGTAATAAAATTATATAGAATGAATCCATATGGATAGCATCCATTGAGTGATGAGAGTGATTGGACATGCAGTTCACACCATGGTCCACAACCCTAATGGAGAAGCGGTCAAGATAATGGGATGATGGATTATTATCAACCTCATTATAATCCAGCCTTCTATAATTCTGGAACACAAGAAGATAGTTCTGGGTTCAACCTTACAAGGTTGTCAAATCTTTGATAAAATTAGAGAATATGTGCAAGGAACATACATGTATTCAAGTCAATCAAATTGTCTGTAATGTAGATACCACCTGGCCATTGCATTTATTGGAAAACTGTAAAATATTCCTGTAATTTTCTTCCTCTGCACAAATCCGTTTGATCTCCCCAGTCTGTTTCAATATACTATTCTCTCTTATTGTGAGAATAAAAATGGAATAAACAATGGCAAATCCCCCACTCCCCCATCTGTAATATAGCCTAAATCCTGTCCAGCAGTGAACTGTATTCCATGCAAAGCTCAGGCACACAGTACACATAAAGCTCTCTATGGAATACAGTACATTACAGATCCCAACTGGACCCTGTCCAACGTGAGGTATTTACTGAATGCTGTACATAGCTTCCATAGCCACTGAAGCGCACAATGTGACCTAAATAAAACAGGCCCCCAGAGCATCAAACAACGGCGTGTTTGTGGCAACAACTGTCTGTAGGTCTGCGCTGAAGCTGAAGTTAGCTTGTGTCAACTTTGGTTCTGCTAGCGGCACACACAAAATACACGTGTGCCTGGACACAATTGCACGCACACAATCCCCTCGCTTGACGTTTGTCAGGCTGGATATCTGGACTGAATTCTGATGCTGGTGGCTTATGAGGCAATAGGATATGCTGATAATGTTCTTTTGTTCATGTAGGCCTATAAAGTACACTGTAGAGATATGAGAAGAGACATTTGTGCTGTCTACTCCGGATGTGTCTCTAAGTTTCTAGTCAGGCTAATTGTCATTCTATATCTTAGAATCAGCTGGATAGTGCACAACATAATAAACACATTAGAATTCTTATTATTATGACAATTTATTTTGTCTATTTATTTTATACATTGAGTAAGTTGTCACTAGCTAAACACAACAGCTGGTGTCGAACAGCTGCAGTACATGAATCCTGGATTTAATTTGCAATTAATGGTCTCCGCAACCATTAAGACTTAATTTGACTTGAGAGAACCCCACAGTGACTTTGACTACGTACATGTAATAGTTTTTTGGAGGACATAAATATAATGCGTTATCGGCAAGACTGCTGCGTCACAGTGGACCTACTATTTGTTTGTGTGCAGTTCCTTCACTTCCTCTGCAATTGCAATTCACTTATTATAGCAAAACAGAAAATAGATTCTCTTCCACTCCATCATTCCCTGTAAATTTTCAACGTAGTATCCAATCTCCAACACAGCCTCTGTGGCTAATCCTCATCTTTATTTTCCATTTGCTCCATACCACTTTGATGCCCACATAAGAAAACAAATATCTGGAACTAAAAATGCATAACAACTCGTGCCTTATGGTAAATTGTAGTCCCAAACTCATTATGCATCAGAAGAGAGGGAGAAGTATTCTGTGGTATCTGCTGCCTGTAACGCTCCCCTGGTCTCGCCGGGGTAGCACGGCCGGAGAGGGACTACCCACATCCCCCAGCGCCTCACGCCCACACGTGCGATCAGGCAGATTGCCGACAGCCGTGTGGGCGTGAGGGCTTAAAAGACCGGGGACTACGGGGAGGGGGTGTGGATTATTGTTGATGTCACGTTGTTTCATATGCTGTTTTGTTTTTGCTTTTGAGTTTGAGTTTGTATTAAAAGACGAGCCGAGGGCTCGTGGTTATTGTCATCAGATCCGTAGTTTTTTTTTCGTTCGTTTGCACTCGCCTCCACAGCAGCGTTACAGAACCACAGAATATCGTCAGAATATAGACAAATATTTCAGTACACCATATACTGAAATATTCGTCTATTCCGACTTTCTGAATTCGTCAAAATTAGGACGATTTTCTACCAGATATATTTACGTTTAAATGGTGACGGAGTTTTGTGGTTGTAGACTACAGAAACATTTATCTATATTCTGACGAATTGGGCAATGTTCTTTTTGGGCCTATCTCAGGCTAGGAATGTCCCAGAAGCATGTAACTTCATCATGGTACCTCCTAGTCATTGTCAACAACTAGTGCATGTTTGGTGAAGATTGAGCTATGTAAAATAAAAATCTTTGTGTAATCATCTTGAAACTTACACACATCAATAGGCAGTCATGAAAAGGGGCAAAATCCTGAATATATTATATTGAAGGACATTTCTTTGCCCAATTCAGGTGCACTGGCCTAATGGAGGGGACCTGAAATGGGTAGCCCAGTTCATTTCCACTTCATTGGGCTGGTGCACCTGAATTGGGCTAAATTCTGTTAAGGCCCATCTCAGGATAGAAACTTCAAAGAACAATGTAACTTCAATAAATGGACCTCCTAGTCATTGTCAGCAACTGGTGCACGTTTTGTGAAGATTGGACAAAGTGCATTTTTGCCTAAAGGCCTCAACTTAGGTTGAAAATGTAATGTCAATACAACTTACATCATAGATTGGCAGTGAAGGATAAGTGCTAAATCCAACATTTCAGCATTCAATCTTATTAATCTTCTGAGATATTAACATTATTTTGCCCAATTCAGGTCCACGTCATTGGGTTGGTGCACCTGAATTGGGCAATTCTCTTGACCATTAGAGCGCAATTACATTTGGGCAAACCAATTCAGGTACACTTGCCTGGCCCCAGAAAAACTCTAGGAACGTGCAAATGCAGTGGTCACATCAGGACGTGGGGATAAACATTTGGTGGTAATTTGGAGAACCTACCTAAAAAGCAACTGATTTAAATTAACAGACCAAAAAAAAAAAACGCAACAACCCGAATCACAGACCACGCCTTAAAGGCGGCCACTGGAAAAGCTCTGAGGAGAGGCATGCCGACTTCTTCTTCGAGGGCTCCGTTCCGGGCTTTTTTGCCCGTGGGCAAATCAGAAGTTTGAGACGCCCCTTTTCTGAAACAGGATGTCGAGACGTATGCCCCGATACGTTTCAGTTTTCCCGCAGCTTCATAAAGACCCCCGAAACGCTGTCTGAACAACGTTGGCGGGGACAATGTAAAAGTATTTCTATCGGGCAATCCGAGTCCACGTCAAATAGCACCCCATTATGACAAAAATGTTTTTATGGAGGGGCCTCCTCTTTTTTGGGAATATTCTAGGACCGTGAAAATTCTATGGTCTTATCGGGACGTGGGAATGAACATGCGGTGTTGATTTGGAGACAGTCCATCCATCCATCCATCCATCTTCATCCGCTTATCCAGAGTCGGGTCGCGGGGGCAGCA
>JAOEGT010096006.1:0-13572 GCA_025447795.1 Speoplatyrhinus poulsoni | reverse complement strand
CAAAGTTAATAAGTCCACCCTTTGAAATGGGGAGGGGGGGGGTGGGAAAAAAAAGTTAGCAACATATTGTATATGCTTATCAGATAAGGGGTCAGCCAGACTAAGGTGCGCTCACCTCTACAGTGTCAGGAAGAGCCGTGTCCAGCATTGTGAGGACAGTCAGGTAAGTGCCCAGGTACGGCACCACACCAGTGGAAGATGACTGGAGGGACATTAAGAACAGGCACAGATGAACTGCTGTACACGGAGGGGGGGGGGGGGGTCGGGTCGGACATTCCTTGGTCTATTCCTACTTGATACTAAATAAGATGCATGTGACCTTTAGGGAAGTAGAACTGCTAAGCAAGTGAGTGAGAAAAATAGACCTGTACTTCTTGTTTTTTTTCCCCTTCTTGGCTGGAAGCCCAACATATTCATATTCAAGTTTAGGAACTGACCCTGAAAACATAGTCAAGCCATGGCGTTTGTATGGAGGAATGGCTTACCAACTGTCTGGATATGGGGCAGAGTTTGGGTGATTTTGGCCTTCCGGTACCACTGTCATCATTGGGACAATCGTCCTGAAAGAGATTTGAAGTGCCTTTTAATTGTGGACCATTTTTTATCATTACACGTATTAGCTAACTGAATATGAATGCAGGGTAAATGGACTCGGGCAGTAATATGTTCTTGACTATTTTAATTTGGCACTGCTTGGGTATGGCTGTGTATGTGTGTGTGTGTGTGCGTGCGTGGGACACATTTTCCTCATATCTAAGTTGGGCGGCTTTGGGATATCTCACACTCACTCACACACGCACACAGGCCAATGACAAACCTTATCTATGTACACGTGGGGTGACATACAGTACATGAAATATGGGCACATGGTATACTTTATACTTACACCCATTAAACAAACGTGATGATAACCGTGCCAATTGACCACTAGGCACCTATATTTACAGTTCTAATTGGTCTGCCAATGAAAGCACAATAGCCCTTTCATTACATTATACAACCTGGCCTCACCATGATAATCGTATCATTGAATAAACATTCATATCAACCCGTTTTTTTTTTTTTTGGACAAGGGCATGGTTAATGGCAGAAAGCAGACACGCCAAGGCGGGGAAGGAGTGGCAGAGAGATGGTGAAAACAGGAAGTGGTCCTCAACTCAGCAAGTTAGTGAGGACACAGCTGTTTACCTCCAACAGGATCTCTCTGGTGGCAAGCACACAGTTCTCATCAGGAAATGTCTCACACAGTTGGTCAAAGGTCGACATGCACTCTCTGAAACAAAACATGGAATTGTCATTTAATTATATATCGTTTACAGTTAACAGTAGAAATATTTGCATTTCAAATATTATTATTTAAAAAAAAGTTTTTTAGATAACCTTGGACAAAGTATTAAGTGTAAGAAGAATAGGAAGGATGTTGCATGGTGTCAAGGGGTTAGTAGGGAAACTCATATGGTCAAGGCTTAAAGGTGGAGTCAGCTATCCTGGAGAAAGATTGTTGATATCTGAACTTATCAAAAGAAAAAAACACCTCTTCCTTCAATGCCATAAGGTGCTTCCTCAAAATCTCCACCCCTCCCCCCAATATTAGACACGCATTACCAAGGCTTGAATAGTGTTGTGCCACTTGTGTTCCCATTTACAGAGCTAGGGCTGTGTAGAAAACAGCAATTCTTTTTTAAATTGGTGGATAGAACGTGCATCTAGCAAACCGTGAAAAACGCTGACTACACCATTTGACGTTATAAGCATCCCGGAAAAGTTGAACTACGACCATACTGCTATATTACACTAAAATGCCTTGAGGTCACATTTCGCTGAAAGCTTGCATCTGACCTGCTGACAGCGGCCCAGGTCTTCTTGAGACGGTAGATGGCGTTGGACTGGAGGGCTGAGAGAATGGCCCTCAGGGAGGAGAAGTTCTTCAGCTGCCTACACTCCTGCAGACGGCACAACAAAACAACAACAGGTCAACATCACCCATGTAGCCCGTAGCAAGTCTCTCGGCGTTTTCACAAGGTCCGTTTTAACATGCCGGTTAACCGTTCTCTCCCAGTGTAATCTATGCCATCTGGCGCTGACCTGCGCCACGGCGATCCACCACTCGATGACCCGCGCCCTGTGTGCCGGACTGGAGTGTGCAGAGTGAAGAGAGCCGGGGGCTAAGGATGAATACACAAAGACGGAGGAGGAGTTGGGTGAAGACGTGGGGCAGGGGGCGGCGGGTGGGCAGAGCAGCGAGGTGATGACGCGGCTGGTGACGGCGTTGAACTGGGCGATGGTGGCACGCACGCTGGGCGCAAGCTTCTGGTTGCCCTTCTTGTCCCGGTTGGACCAGACGCAGCCCAAGCAGTGGAAAGGCACAACTCGCACAAACAGCTCCTGTAGTGGAGGGCAGGAGTTGGAATAATGTCACACGTTGCGTAGTTTTACATTGCACTTTGCAATAAAGAGGTTACTTGGCACTTCATGGACGTGAATACAATTTAGAGAATTAGACATTATAGAACACCAAAAGCCAATATTGTTTTATGTTTAAACGTATGTTTTCAAACCCTGAAACGCGAGGGCGAAGCCACAGAAGGCCCGAAGGTATTTGTTAACGGAACGGAACGTGATAAGCCAAAACGTACAGTGTCCAGTCTGGTCAGTTGCTCTGCTACTTTCTTCACAGGGAAGTCAATGAAGTCCTGTCTGTTGCTGGACATGACCCCACTGCCCTCTTCATCCCCATGTTCCTCAAACTTGTGAGCTTCACTGTGGTGCTCTGACATTACATGGTTCAATGGAACATTCAAAAGAAAATGGGGGTGGTGGGGGGGACAAAACAGAACAAAAACACCATAAGTACATTTACCACTAAACCAAAAGTAACAGAACAATCAAAACACGCTTTGACACCATGACTACTGCCAGCAAAGACTGGCTACACCCTAATCCACAATGTCAGGTGTTTAGGGCGTGTTCAATTGTGTGTAAGCAGGTAGGTCAGGCAGTAACGTGTATAGCAGCTAGATGAAATTTCCATTTGATTTACAGCGAATTCCTCCAGGGTGTCTGTCCTAGCTGTAACATCACACATTTATTGTGTTTGTCAGTGGGTTTATGTTTTCCTCTGTGTGTGACCTATTGTGATACATGACGGCTTTACAGCTTGCTCTCGTCAGTGTTTGCTCATACGACTGGGAGGCTCCCAAGAGTGCCCTTTGCTATCCAAAATAGAAATCGTTATACACACCTGTGCATAAATACTGCTTTTCTACACCCCTTTCTTACCTGCTCATGTAAGTGCAGACACGCTCGTGCGCACGCACACACGCATGGTACAGTACCTGCTGCCTGGAGTCTTTTGAAGAGGCTGTCAGCGGTCTGGGCCAGGCGCCTGAAACAGATGCGGCGGCGGAGGTGTGTACACAGCAAGCGCAGGGCCTGGTGCTGAGGGGGATCACGGAAGTCCTCGCTGTACTCCTCCAACCACAGACGCAGCAGTGGAATTAGGGTGCTGGGAGGAGGGCAGATGAAAACAATGACTTCACAGTAAACAACTACAATTCCCTAATTGAGAATATACATGTTAAATGCAATACTATCCACGGTTTCCTCTATACCGTTATACAGCTAAATAGATAATTTAACTACATACAGTAGTTAAAAGCTAGATAAGCTAATATGCATTTGAAATACAGTATAACATTTTTGGTCTAAAACCTCGCTTAGAGGATCTTTAATAGAAGTAAGAAAGCCAGAACAAATTAAATTAAACAATGCGAGCTTACCTCCTTCGGGAAACACTTGCTTCCAAAGTGACAGCCGAGTCATCTCTACTGAAAAGACAAAAAAAATGTATACAAAAGGTTATAATCATGATGCTCCCATGCACAGGAAGTCTGTTTCCACCAGAACAAGAGATATGAGGGTATCTGTTTGACAACTGTTGAGCCAATGCCATAGCAGTAAAGACTTCTTGTAACCTTACAGTAGTTCTATAAAACACTTTTTATAATCATCGCATGTCTTAACTATACCTTGAAGGGATGTCATTTTGATTTGAAGCAAAATGCAAATTATGCTTAGATATACGGACAAAACGTTTTATTTTTAAGATTTAATAAATTACCCTGGTCAATGTAACAAATCTGAGGAGGAAAAAAATAAAAAAATAAAAAGGCATATTCTCTATAATTTACAAAAGTAATATTTAATTTGTAGGCCAAGGACTAGGCAAAGACTCAATGTGATGATCTGCCAAGGTTAAGTGTTTCTGTCCATGTGCATAGCCAAGGATGCACATGGTTACAGATTAATGCCTTAGTCTGTTAAAGATCTACATAATTTAATCATATAGAGACTATCATATTTTCCTTTTTGAACCGTATATCTTAGCATCATCTATAATTCTTGCTTTTGACTCCATGTAGCAACAGATCACCAACCTTATTAGATAAATGCACCTACAAAATGTTCAAAAGGCGTGAATGATTTTGCCATTCTCTAAGTGCATAAATCTTCGTCTGAGATGTATTAGATCTGATTATATAACCCATATCAAAAGGAGAACTGCATCCAGACTTGCAGATCAGCACACTGGGCCGTTATGGTAATATTGTAGTTGAACAAACAGAGGTAGGCTGTACCCTTGAGCAAGACACTTAAATTAATAGGCGATTAATAGAGTGTTTGATCATAGTCACCATCATCATAATCAACATCTCACCTATGGAAGAGCAGTTCTATGAGGGCTCTGGTGCATGTGAAGGCCCGGTAGGTGGACAGGAAGATTTGGGTGAAGTCAGGCTCCTGGCGTTCGCGGTCCAGCAAGTGAGCGACCAGTCGCTCCAGGGTGGCAGCCTTTAGCCTGCGCACCTTCACGGTGTGGTACTGGATGCAGCTGAAGGCTGCTGGGGAGTCCACCGTGTCTGGGCTGGCCTGGACCGGCTCCCTGTGCAGCGTGATGCCAAACACTGCCCCATCCTCAACCTCCTCTCCCCATTCTTGGACTGGATCCTAAATGTCAATCACAATCACATATGGGACTTTACTTTGGAGGTGGTTGCATTAACAACATAAATAAAGAAACAAACCACATTAAAATCACTAGGAGTAAAAGGTTTTTACCAAAAAGGACAACCTTTATATTTTCTCTGTACACAATGAATACATGTACTGCAGGTCCCCTGTGTATAGATGGGCGGCATAAAGAACATCTTAGAAATATTCTACAAAAGGGGAAATAATGTAATAGTAAGGACTATATGACCAGAAAACCACATGTAGGGCTACATGCTCAATATATTCTCTATAGGCCTAAATAATATGAATCTGTATACAGATATACAGTATGTGAGAGGGAAAATGTTGAATCAAATACCACTTGACAAATGTGACAAGCATCCAAACATTAGTCAACAACAACTTTAAAGGCAACCCGGCCTTGAATCATAACAATGACTATAGGCTGTCTGCTTGATGACAGCATGGTCTGACATGCAGAGGAATTCATTATATAATTCCTTCCTTACAAACATTTATTTTTATTAGGCTATAGAACTAGGCAAACCATTAATTGATTAGGCTTAAATCTCCACAGAAAATATTAGTATAATCTCCATAAAACCATATATTACAGTTGATCTCTGTAATCTCATTCTAATTTATTTACATTTTCACCCTTTCTGCAATAAACAGAAATGTTGAGTGCATCAATTTCACAACTGCCCACTATGCATATAAACATAATAAGATGGACTATAAAAATACATTATAGCAACACATAATTACAGAAAGGTAGGCCCTATACACATTACTGTACAGTAGGCTAGACCATCTGTAGTTTAACACAGACAATGTAGTTGGAAAAGGAGGAACTGTTTGCAAGATATCGTAAAATAAATTATGAATTGGGAGAGTGAATGAACAATGGTCTTGTGATTCACAATAACCCAGTCTATCAGCGTCAGGGAACAAGAGATAAGCTTTATCCCACCTAGTGGAGCTGCTCACCATAAAAAAGTTAAGGCTGTGCTAATAGCATATATGTGCATATAGGCACGATACAATAATCATAATTAGGCCTATTTGTGTAAACATTTCATTGACAACCCTAGTAGCTAACTTTAATATGAGAATAATACATCCATGGTTCTCTTGTCAGCTGTTCTGGGCGATATTATTATGCTTTATGCATGTCAAACCTGAAACGTAGGAAAAAACAAAAACAAAAACAAGGCTCATTAAGCCTGCCCTACTGTAGTCTACATGGAAAACGTCTCGCTATAGCACGATCTGGATCAAGTTATATTAGTAATAAATTATTATCAATGGTCAAGTTACCACTAGAAAAACTAAATAAAACATATAGACTACTTACCATTGATAATTGCCATTTACCCATTTCAAGATGCGTGAGAGCAACAAAAGTATAGTCCGAAAGCAAATTAGAAAGCCATCGCTAGAGTAAACTATAAATGAAGCAATCTAGACGTTTAAGCGATACCCTCGTTTCTTACTTCTATAGTGAAAATATCCTTGAATTACACCTGCCAACCTCATTTCTAAAGTTTCCCATGCTGAAACGAATAGCCTCTGCTCCGTGAGAAGAAAGAGCCAGAGCGCAGTTTTATGGGAAGGGCAAGTATCATGAAATGTTTGTGAATACTGGGGCAGCAGAACAGGTGTGGGCAGGTCCCAGAAACTTTCACTAAACTCATTTATGGAATTTAAAAACTACATTAAAATCAGGTACAATAGGACTACAATTAATTACATAATACACATCAAGCTTGGAGCATGCTGTTACAATTAGGTGTATAGAGAATATAGGCTATATAGGCTGTGAAATGCATAATAGCATTTGTAATGACAGCTTTGTGCTACTTTGTGCTAACAGCACAACAGTAGCACAATGAAGACACTAGATTCACAGAGAAAAACTCCATAGCAGATGGGGAAATGTATGGTCAACTATGCCAGTTAAAGAAAATAAACATAGCCTAAACACTATTGATGAACTCATGGGGTTTTCATGGGTTGAGACACACTTTATTTGGCTTACAGAAAGTTGTCAAAATATCGTTATGAAGCTGTCTAACAATTCTTGTTAATTGCTACATCTAGAGAAGACTTGTTTTTAAACTATATGCTCATCTATTCCACTTTGTTCTTTCCATTAATGATGACAGGATCAGGATGCAGGAAAGTAAAATAACTGTTCCGTGTCCTCTCTATATAATTTTAGCCTTTATATTTATACAGTCACTTTGGGAAAGCCAGCATTGGTTTACATCATCCACACAAACACATTTTAAGGAAGTAAAGAAAATGCATTTACAAGGAAACTAACTAATACTCAAGTTACTCCATGGGCAGCTAATTTCCTATTAAATGTCTTATATAGGACGTCGCTATACACCTCAAGCAAAACAGCTGAGGACGTATAAAACTGTTTTGTCCACAACACAAAGTGGGCTATACCCTATAGCTATATATTTTATGTATTAATATTTATAGGGATCAATAATGCAAGAAGATCTTTGGTGCACTTATGACAACACAAAAAAACAAGGCAGTAACAAGCCATTATAGTACCAAGACTATAAAATGCTAAACTGCAGCGTTCTATGGTGTTTCAGTACCCGACTCACCTCAGACTGCTCATCAGTGTCCAGCAACTGGAAGCTCCTCAGCAAGACCCCAGGCTCAATGCTCAAGTAGATGTCAACATTTTTGGCTCGTCTGAGGAAGAGGAGCTTCTTCATCCTTAATATGTTCAACCTCAGGCTCGGGGACTTGCCAGCTTCACAATCCAACAGGCACAGTTTAGACCTCATCCCCACATCAGACCGCATGAAGGTCTGTATGGCATGCTAAGGCTTTTGGAAGATATTCTGAATGTCATAGAGGCGGATGAATCTGCAGAACAGAAAGCCAAATATTTATGGAACTCACCAACATGCTATGTGCTTCAAGAATAGGGATGCATCACCCAAGTAGCATATAACTGTTCCTTTTCAATAAAAAACACACAAATACACAAGATACTAATGTTACTGTTCAGAATAACTAACCATGATGACGTGCTACATGAACAAATCTATTTGAAGAATTTTTCTACAGGCTTGTAAAGTATGTAGGGCCTGAAATTCAGGTCCTATAAAATGTAAAGAATGTAGATACAGTATGACAATACACAATAACTAAACAAATAAAAATCTAACAAACATATTTTTTTAAACCAAAGGCTTTAATTTATTAATTGAATTAAAAAATCTAGGCTACAGTTAATTTTAAAATAATTTAGATAAAATATTAGCTGAATGTTCTGGTTTACATTCTCATTTGCTCAAAAACTGGTATTGCAGAACACAATTGTTAGATACAATTGTTAGTTTACAATTCAGTTACACCAAAACTCTTAATCATTAAAATGCCACTTAACTGTAGCCCACTAGTAATGCCTTACCATTTTTCTCCTTTTTGTAAAATATCCAGAAAACATTAGAATAATTAGAGTATAGGCTACTCCATGGCACACAGTTAACAATGTGACCCTTCAACAGAGACACAGAGTTGATTGTTCTGCTCTTTATGCGTTGTGGCTGTGTTTTGAGGAATGTGGTGCTCCCAGTTGCCTATTGTGTCATATTCTATTAGGCCTTATTTGTATTCATTTCTGTCAGATCTGATCATTCCCCATCACTACTCTCTTTATAATAATCCATGCACACACAAATTGCTTTGGAACGACATTTTATGTCAAAGAATAGCCTACAATTTGTAATCGTTGTCAGCCTATAGATAGGCTATGTCAAGTCAACCGCCTTTGTGTGTTAAAATATTGGTATTATCTGTAAGATACTGTAAACCATTAAACACATCTTACCTGCATAGTAGCCTAGGGTACTACACATTGGCTACACCTTTACATGCAGAATGTACGTACATTTCGTTTGCATTCAGATTTTTGCGGAAGCGCGACCGAAATCATTTCCATTGGCCGCCGCGCAATTAGGACAGTGAGCCTAGAAGCCACACAGGTGCACCTTGAGTGGTTAATAAGATAAATGTAAAGTATTAGAGCTACCCTGTAATGCACACACAACACACAACATTGCTAGAGGAACTGTTTAGAAGAATATGCCAATAATCAGGGTTGGGATTACACGTATTTACTTGTAACTAATTACAAAAATAATGTAACGTAATGCACGACAGTTACCAGCTAAAATAGTGTAAACAGATTACAAGTATTTACTTTTTTTAATTATTTACTTCTAGGACTATCTTAAAATTTAAACGCGAGGTTTTCAGAAGAAAAACGCATAAAACAATAATCTCTTTATTAGCCTTCCATTAACGTCAATGAAGTCGTACAGGTGTTACGACTAATTCTGTGTCCTGCCGGATTCAGTGACCCTTTCGAAACGATGTTAAATAAAGCAGAAAAAGCATGAAAAAGTTAGATAGATATATAAATAATATTTAGAAATATCTAGACATCAATTAACATTAAAAATACGAGGCTGGTGTAGATAAAGTATTACTATTTACTTTTTATTCAGAAATCGCTAAAATTAGAAGCTTTTTGCAGAGCAAACCACCATCGATAGTTAGCCAACCTTTTAGTAACCCTTTCACGAACTAAACACTTTGGGAGCGAGACACAAAAAGTGCACGAGAAATCAGTCACACACACTAATAGATTGTACGATTTTAGGTGGCGCATGCGTACTTTCGACAGGGTCACTGAATTTGGCAGGACACACAATTAGGTGTAACACCGGTACTTTTATCTGATCCCGAGCAGCATAAAAGGTCACGGAAATAAAAAGATTTGGCGATGCCAACGCAGTAAATTGCTTATGTTGATGACATTTCAAAGAACAATGTTAAGGCATGAACTAATATAAAAATAATGGGGAAGCAATATGTTACTAAATTTAGGTAATCCAAAAATTACGTTCCTGATTATTAATTTAGTCTGGTACCAAAGTAACTGTAACGATTTTATTTAAAAAGTAACTATGCCTATACTCCATAACCTATAGCCTAATATTCGAGTGCCTTATACTCTGTACAGTGTACAAGCATCTTTCCCATGACACTGATTGATAAAGCAGCAAAATTCAAAGTATCATATAATTCCTGTCATATTGGGTCACCAACTTCACAAAACATGGCAGCTGGCTTCAATCACTGCTGTAACCACCATGGGCATGAAATGCAGTCAAAAAAACAGAAATTGAAATATTTAGATGCTTACAGACTGTGATAGACAAAACAAAATGAATGAGTAATTATGTGTTCCTCCTGCAACAATATGATGCTGTGTCAAGGCCTGGACACGTGGTTGGGATTTGGGGAAGCTTTAACCCTAAAATAAAGTTTACTATAATGTATCAAGCAGTTACATTGTTTATCACAAATACAATTTACAAATGTTTTATGTTATAACCCAGCATTATCATATTTCAAATTTGAAAAGTGTTTTGTTTTTGTAACTAGGCAACTGCGATAGATCAAGTATTTGTCAGAGCCAAGACAGCCCAGAGCAGCACACAACACCACATCAAGGAGTGGCTTTCTTAGCTCTGCGTAATCTAATGTATTGTTTGCAACATAATTGACTTTGATGTGTTTTATGAGGGACAATAGAGCAAAACTATCTGCACATATCTGTTCCCATTCTAAACCATTTAAGGTTGGGCCTATTACATAGTATGAATGAATTTGTGGTTTCAGGTATATCACAACAATGTAATTATTAAAATTCTTAAAGCAAGTAGGCTTAATATAAAACTCTGGGGTAAAAAACAATTAGTGAGGCCACAAAATGAGGACAATCACACCTAATACAATGGCTGTTGGTAAGTAGCCTCATAAAAGTACATGCACTCAATATTTTTATTATGCTGAGAAATGCATTCAAGTTCACAAATATACTAACATTATTTATTTCCTCAATGCTGTGGTCTTCCCCCCCTGCAGGCTACATGGCGGTCCTGAAGTAGAACTATAAGAACAGCCCGGCCCCAAGCATCCTCACCATATCTTGAGCACAGTTTCAAGATAGCTGAACCCTGCTGCACTTCTCCTTCTACGTGTAACCTTAAAGCCCAGGCCAGTGCGACTGGTCTAATACACACATTTTCCCGTGACTGAGTCATCCCATTACACGTCACGTGAAGAGTATTGTGATGTTGATACAATAAAGAATAGCTAAAGAAAGAATATAATCCACTCTATGTATCTACAGTGCTTTGTGTGTGTGCTATAATCTTATAACTAGCTAGAACTCTCATCTTCATCTCTTCTTCATGGCATATTTTCTCTTGGTGTTACCGTCGACGACTAGCTGAGACTGGCGCTTTAGTGCTTCTCGTGTGATGACACCCTCGTCGTCTGCCTCGCTCTCTTCATCATCTGGCACCACGGACAGAAACAGTGTTAAGAGGATACCGTTAAAGAAAAATATAAGTTCATAAGAGTCATGGGTGAATAGGTCTGACTAGCTGCTTTACTGACCATTGAAGGGGTCCAGGTTCTCAGCGTCAGGCAGTTTGATGCGGGTGTTGTACGAGGGCATTTTCTCTTCAATCATGTCAAAGAACTGCATCATGTCAAAGAAATGCAAACAAGCACACACACACAAATGTATGTTATGACGCGGGCACACAGACACACGGTTATCTACTTTGTAATAATAATCTATTCTTTCCTAATGCCTTTACTTGACAATGATGTCTACAGTACCTACATCTGAGGAATCAAATTACTAATAACAAGCAGAGAAGGACAATGCAAAATACTGAAGGACAAA
This sequence comes from Speoplatyrhinus poulsoni, assembly GCA_025447795.1. Lineage (NCBI taxonomy): Eukaryota > Metazoa > Chordata > Actinopteri > Percopsiformes > Amblyopsidae > Speoplatyrhinus > Speoplatyrhinus poulsoni. Next base: position 1,754 of record JAOEGT010096006.1, on the reverse strand, counting down.
ATGTGCTATGAGCCACAGATCTAAGACATTTAACTAGAATATACTTGTCAGAAGGAGCTTCTGACTGAGTGCTAATTGAACAAGGTCTACAGTATATTGACTCACTGCATTATTATGCTGTCCAAAAATGAGTTTAACAGAATAGCAGTCTTTAGCACTGTAAATGACATGCACTTTTAACCGATAGCATTGGGGCACTTTGGCAACATATGCTCTCAAACAGAAAAGCCAATGCCACACTTTAGTAATCACAAACAAATAATCAGGCATGGCTGATGGCTGGCGTTTCATTCAGCTGGTGAAAATAAGCACAGCAGCATGCTACGCTGTGCAAGACAAACAACAGATCTACAGCAGTAGGCTTTGCACTATAGTGCATACTAGATACCAGTGTCTCTGTTCTAATTCAAATAAAATATTGATTGATTGTACTTTTGATACAGTATCAAGATTTGTATTAATTTTAATTTTAAGTGATGTTTAAGTGACACAGGAGGAACGGTTTGAATGCCCTTAGAGTTATACCATACGTAAATAAAAACGTTATTTACTTAAAGCTACAGATAATGAAGTAATGAGCTGAGTTAGAGTTAATAAAGTGAATCACTGAGAGCTCTGCCTTTTTAGCAAACAAAGCCAGAGCTTAAATTGCTTATTTTGCACTATATTTAACTAAGTTGCACAATACAAAAATAACTAAATTAAGTTCTGTTTGTCTAGGCAATATGATTTCCTATTAACAAAGGGTTCACTAAAAATTATGTTTCGCAATGCATCACTCTGTATCAGTATTGTATTATGAGTTACTTCTATGAGTTACTTCTTACAGGACCTCTTTTCTCTGCGGGGATTCATTTTGTGCCGTCTAATCAAATCGGTGCCAGACACAGTTAAGTGGACACACAAACATTCCAGAATTATTTCTTCATAGTTCACCAGAGCGACAAATGTAAATGCAGCATATGGTATCATTCATATAAGCAGGCGGTCTAGGAAAAACAAATAAATAATTGACGATTTTCAGTCCGCAAACCTACTGATACTGATTTAATACGTCTAATATATTATTGATATATATTATTCATACATTTTAAACACATTTTTTATCCAGTTAAATGCATGAAATCAAAAAAAGTCAGCCATTTTATCGGTGCATACCTACAAACAAACAAGCAAACCATTGGGGGACTGTATTGGTGTCCACATGCTAGTTTGAGAGGGACATGGTGTTACCTCTTCCTTGTCCATTGTCTCCATGACAGTAGCCATGTCCATTCCCACGAACTCCTTATGCAGCTTTCGGAGTTTCAGCTCACATTGACCAAGGAGGTGAACCACATACCCCTCAGAGTCTGGAGACAGCTCAGTCACCACGCCGTCATCCTAGTGGAAGGAGTTTGGGATGGATGGATGGATGGATGGATGGATGGGTGAATGGGTGAATGAATGGATGGATGGGTGAATGAATGGATGGATGGATGGATGGATGGGTGAATGGATGGACGGATGGACGGATGGATGGATGGGTGAATGGATGGATGGATGGTTAGATGATGGATGGATGGATGGATGGATGAATAGGTGAATGAATGGATGGATGGGTGAATGAATGGATGGATGGATGGATGGATGGATGGGTGGATGGATGGGTATATGGATGGATGGATGGATGGGTGAATGGATGGATGGATGGGTGAATGAATGGATGGATGGGTGAATGAATGGATGGGTGGATGGATGGGTATATGGATGGA
>JAOEGT010095995.1:0-13572 GCA_025447795.1 Speoplatyrhinus poulsoni | reverse complement strand
ATTTGGTTAATCGTAAACACGCTAGTTGGATGTTATGGTTAGATGGTCGGTTGGATATTTATGGTTGGCATGGTTTGTTGGCCAGCCGGTTAGATTGTTGATCGGTTGGCTGACCTTTGGTTGATTGGACACTGGGTCGGTTTCCTGGTTCCGACGAGTGGCGCTGGGATAGGTTGTTGGATGGTCGGTTGTTTGGTAGGTTTTGCAGCTGGGTTGCGCATCTTGGTTGTGTTTCGCAGTGATGCGTCTTTGTTAGTTGGTCGGGTGGTTCTGCAGCTGGGTTGTGCATTTTGGTTGCGCTTCCTGGTGATGCATTTTGGTATGTTGGTCGGTTTGGTTGGGTCCGTCCAGGTTGAAGTCCTGGTGGATTAGTTTGGTTGGTTGGCCCTGGTTTTGTGTTCACCCTGACACAGGTAGTTGGGTGGAATGTGTTGTCCCGTGCTTTGGCATTGGAGTTTTAAGGTATTTGTCCCTGGTGCTCAGTTTCTCTCCCTTTCTTCTGAAAGTGCTCCTTCTGTACAAGGCTGCTGTATAAGGGGTGGGTGTTCTGGGTGGATAAGGGCTAGGGTATGGTTTTATTGTGTTTGTGTTGTGTGCCTGGTTTTGGTTGAACCACCATGTTGTGTTAATGGTGTGTTTTTAGGCTACCAAGTATAACCTTGTTTTTAAGGGGGAGATGTGACGGCCTTGTTTTGTTTTAGCAGGCCTGTGGTCCTTATTGGCTGTATAGGCCCTAATTAGGCTAATCAAGTGCACCTGGGCAGATCACTTATATAGGTGTGTTGCAGCACACTGTCCGTGTGACCCTCCTGGCACCACACATGCTGTGTTGTTGTTTGGGTTGTTCCTTAGCTTGGTTAGCATGCAACACACACCACATATATTCAGTACGTACACCTACAGACATTCACACATCATTCTGTTATTTTGTTAGTTACGAGTTTGGTTTGTTTGGTTTACTGCCCTTGAGCCTGGTCGTAACATATGTCCGTCGTAACGTGTCAACATATTCGATTTCAGAATTTCATGCATTTCATATCAGAATGAGATGACATACATTTAAGATGGAAATATAACATAATAAAAGAGACATTTGATAATTCTACTAAATAGCGATGATGACTTGTACTCATAGAAACACCCAGGTAAATATGCCGCGACACTTCCTATGCGTCACTGAGCATCACTCGCCACGACCATTAAACTCAGCAAACATCTTTGAAAGTAGTTCAATAATGTTTTGAACGTGTCATTCAGTGAAAACATTCATTGAACATTCAGAAAGTTCAGTCCACTGAACGCACCCAAAGTTAATGTGGAAAAATAATGGTAGGAGAAAATGAAAATACATGAATTTACTACACACAGTGTGATCTATCAAGACTTAAAGCAATTGCAGGTGATTGCAGCAGCATCTATATTGAATAAGTTTGAAAGGAAGATGCAAACCCCCAAGGGTTTCATGTTTGGCTGCTGTTATCGTTGCGAGGAGACACAGGCGTAATAAAAGAAGATGTATGTAGAGAAATGCTTTTGTCGATTCGTGTTGATATTTTTAACATGCCCGAGGAAACCAATATTTGCACATTTTGCCTCTCCAGCCATGGCATAATACATGCTAATTTAGATAAATTTACATGGAGTCACACTGCTCACGCAATACCTGCCAGGCCCAGATGTAATAGAGCATTTTAGTTTGAATCACTAATCTGTAAGCACAAATGTGAACATGTTTAACTGGCTATGTTGACTTTTAATTAAAAGTCCTTCAAGCATCAGCGAAAGGCCAGTCTAGTGTTTTCAGATAAGATAAGGTTAAACTGTCTTATGGTCTAGTGTTTATACTGGTTAGTGATTGAACTGGTTGATCTTTCTCTAGACCAGATAATTTAAAGGACAGAAGGCGTGAAGAGAGCAAAGGCTATATAATCAAAAGTATCAAAGGGTTTTTCCTCACCCTGTGTACTGTCAGTGTGTCTGTCTGCTTGGTTAGACTAGCTGACATGCTCTGTATACTGGTCTCTTTTATAAAGATAATACATTGATATACACAATCTTGGTAAGAGCAGTTATTGAACAGAAATGTACATCACACCAAACTCTGCATTTCCTCGCATCTGGGTCATTCCAACGCACAGTACTGTAGCTGTTCCTGCTGGGCTTTTCCAAAGCTGTTTTTCTGGTGTGCTGTTGCATATATATTGGCATTAATAAAAACTATATCCTACTAAGGAAAATCATGTTGACTATTGGACATTAAATATGTATATTGCTATTGGACATTAATAAAATTCTGTATACCAAAATGAATATGATTTGAACAAAACTGAAATGTGATAAACTGAATATATTTTTGCTTTGCAATAAATGACTATTACTGTATACCTGTGTTAAACTGCATATATTTTAGATATGCATACAATTGCAAATATAACTGTTAAATTGCATTTTGATGTGTGTTATATTGCATACGCAACCTGTGTTAAACTGCAAAAGGTGTCAGCTAGAGGTCAAAACTGAATATTTGCTAAAAATGTCTTGGAGTTGGAAAATGCTATTTGAGGAAACATTGTATTTGCATGAGGTATGCAAGGACAGGATGTCCTTCTGAGAAATGAGATTACGGAGGAATTTACCAAGAAGTGAGCTGTAGGGTGAGACGTTGGCAGCATCCTACATAGGGAGTATAAACTGTGTGAAGGAAGACTTCAACAGAAGCTCTAGAGGCTCAAGCAGGTGCTTATTGTTTCTTTTGATCTGTTATTGTTTGGCTTCCATCAACGATTGGATGTCAGACAACTTTCTGCATCTTAATAGAGACAAAAATGGAGGTGTTGATAATTGCTCCTGACAACATCACCCCTAAGATTAGGCAGGCAATCAATTCCCTATCATCTTCTGACAGCTCTACGTGAGAAACCTGGGCGTAATTTTTGAAAATCCATGTTCTTTAATAGTCATGTACAATCTGTGGTCCGCAACTGCTTTTTTCACTTAAGAAACATTAGTAAAATCACATCAGTGGTTTCTTTAAAGGAAATGGAAATGCTCATTCATGCTTTCATTTCATCCTGTTTAGATTTCTGTAATGCATTGAATACCTGTTCTCCTTGAACCGCCTGCAAGTAGTTCAAAATGCAGCAGCCAGGCTATTATCTGGGGCAGATAGAAGGACACACATCTCGCCTGTACTTAAGGCTTTGCACTGGCTGCCTATTAGTTTTAGAGTCGATTTTAACATTTTAGTAATGACCTACAAGGCCCTTCATAGTGAAGCTCCCTCATATATCGCGGAACTTCTACTTCTACCTTAAGAGGTGACCGTGCATTTAGTTCAGTGGCGCCTAGGCTCTGGAACTCCCTCCCTTTACCCGAGATCGTTGGGAGTATGTGGTTATTTTTAAAAAATATCTTAAGACTTATCTATTTAAAATAGCATTTAGGTAGGACAACCACTTTGTGGTTTTGTGTATTTTATCTGTTTTACTGTTGGATGTTGATATGTAGAATTTAACATTGTATCATTGACTAACTATATTCATTTATTCTATGTAAGAAATCTACGTCAGTGGCACAGGCTAACAATGGAATGTTTTCATAGTATCTGTAGGCCCCACATTGGATCTGTTCCAGATGTTAGCATGGACAACTAGGGAGAATAGAACATACATATTGTGTATGTAAGGAGACACTTAGACTCAACATGTCATAATAACCACTACTCAAGCTCGACAGCTGCGTACATACAGAAACTTAATCTAAACCACAAGAATGTCATAGTGCTTGGACTTCTAACCCTGCGAGCACAACTGCATATTTTGTCTATTTGTGTATCTTTGTTTAGTGAAAACTTGAATTACCATTTATTCTATTTATACCATTTATTCCTTTAATATTCATGTGATTCTTTTTATTTTCATGGCACATATTGTGTTGGGACCATGTTGCCACTGTGGCACATATGTAGTGGGAATGCAATATTTTGAACAGTTTCAGCTCAACTAGGGATTTCTCGATGTAAGGGATACTCCCTGACCCTTCCATCTGCCACCTCTCACCTATGCATTTTGATATACTACTGACTCTGCATTCCTATACCGAGAACAAACAGGGCCTTACAATTAGGAGAGCAGAAGTAGACCATTACCAGACAATCTTGCACATGGTCTCTAAGCAAGGTAGTAAATTACATTGTTACTGACCAGCACCTTGGAAGGTTCTGTTCTCAAATAGATATATTGTGTGACAACATGCCACTGCCCTGTTTTGGGACAGTCAGCCCTATACGGACCTGGCTGCTTCATGGTGTCATTGACTTCATTACTACTACGAGAGCATTTAGGAGAACAGAAGTAGGAGAATTAATTTAAACACTTAAACTTAATTTAATTGTGCAATTATGGTAAATCATATGCAGGCAGAATGTTTTCGTCTCGTCAACGAAAATACATCTTAAATGTAGTTTTTATTCAGTGATCTATTTTCGTCTCGTTAACATCTCCTTTTCATCATGGAAAAGGGGTCGTTGAAGAAATATTTTCAACAAAATTAAAACTGGCCTAGGCAGTAGTAGGTGTTGCAGGTGGGCCCTTTGTGTCCCCTGGGATTACCAAAAATGTAGGCAATAGCAAAACACATGATGTCAAACACGGCTGCACGTGCCCATAGAGCCAGGCTGCGTATGCCGCATGCCGTGCACCAGCTCCAAAATTTAAAAGCACGTTTATCAATCGCAGTGCTGTGCAACGATGATTGGTTGCATGGCAAAAAGGGAGGCGTTTACCAGCCAGCAACAATTGTCTTGCATATGCCAGAGTACTAAAGCAGCAATTATTTTATAACGACGTCCTGTAGCCTATGCACAGACTATTTACCTTTGACAGCGGTCTTCTATAGACTATTATTGTATATTGGCACAGTGTCTCATGGTCAATGTTGTGGTGTAACTAAGTGATTCGCTAGGAAGAAATATTTTTTATATGCTTATTACTCAGTTTAACCAGATATAATTTCCGTATAGTGGGGCTTCACATGATTAGTTACAATTCTAATGAAACTAGGCCGCACAACTATAAATACTGCACGTCAGCATACACCCACACATGGCAATAACAACGCAGACCCACTGAAGCATAAATCAGACTTAAGGTAAGAAACTCTGGAAACTTTGGGACCGAAGCAAAAACTGCTAAAACAGGGCGTTATACAGTAACAGTATATAGAGGACGCCCTGGGATGCTACCAGGGTGGATAGAGTAGAGAAGGATGCATAACAAATTTAGAAATTAAAATTTAATGTAGAAATTAAATAAATAAATAAATAAATCGATATAAAAATTACAGAAATAGCGTTTCTATTACAAAAATGTAATTTAATATTTATGAGCCCCCGGGCTGGTTGTGTTTACAAAACAATTAAATAAACTTGCTATTATGTGAGAAGACTTATCAAATGCCTACAGGTGCCATGCCTTCTGTGAGTGAGGGAGGGAGAGCTAGTATGTATCGAGGTCAGACCCTGAAAGCAAAGACTTTAAAGTTGGTCCTAAAAAAGATTTGTCTTATCAAACATTGCTTGTAAGAAAAACTATAGAAAACTATTTGACGCACACACCCCCATCTTACCTCATAGTATTGGTCAGAGGGTTCAGGAGTAACTTTGCTGACCTCTTCCAAGTCGCCAGGTACCCATGGCAACAGACGACATTTTCTTACAAGGGGTCTCGTCTCTCCATAAGCATAATCTCGTGTGACTTCATCTGAAAGAATTTGATTATGGATATTTAGGGATTAAAGGTATAGTCAGCTATTGCAAGGTAATTGCTAGATAATACAGTTTACCCAAAGGTTAGGACAGTATGAAAAATGATAACAAAAACAATATTTGTAAATGTAATTCACCCTGTAGAATTAGAAACACTAAACACATTATTTTATGTTTTACCTTGTCATTTTAATTGTTTTGTAAAAATGTATACTCATTTAAAAATTGCAACATGCTCCACTTAATAATGTGTAAACACTGAAGACACCAGTTTGTGAGGTTTATTAAATACAATTGCACCGTATAAGATGGTTTCTCCCGTTCCAAGGCCAGACCAGCATTTAGATTCATTAAATAGTGATAGTTTCAAATTTTTTGGACATGTCTTCAGATACACACACACACAGACCCTCCCTCGATCCTGACTATTCTCCCAGTTCCTGCCGCTGAAAAACATCCCCACAGCATGATGTGGCCACCACCATGCATCACTGTAGGGATGGTATTGACCTGGTCAGGTATTGGCCTGGTTTCCTTCAGACATGAAACTTGGCATTCAGGCCAAAGAGTTAAATTTTTGCTTCATCAGACCATAGACGAGATCATCTTTCTCATGGACTGGGAGTCCTTCAGGTGCTGTTTGGCAAACTCAAGGCGGGCTGTCATGTGCCTTTTACTGAGGAGTGTCTTCCGTCTGGCCACTCTACCATACAGGGGTTGGTGGAGTGCTGCAGAAATGGTTGTCCTTCTGGAAGGTTCTCTTCTCCACTGAGCAATGCTGGAGCTCTGTCAGAGTGACTATAGGGTTCTTGGTCAACTCCCTGACTAAAGCACTTCTTCCCTGATCGCTCTGTTTGGCTGGTATGTTATGGGGTATTGTGTGTAGAATTTGGAGGAAAACATTTATTTTAATCCATTTTGGAATAAAGCTGTAACATAAAATGTGGAAAAAGTGAAGCGCTTTGAATACTTTCCGGATGCAGTGTGCGTGCTCTTTAAGGAACGCATGCACACAGCTACCATCAGTTGGTCAAAGGTCACTGGCTTTCCGATTTACAAAAGGATCTACAGTACTGTCTTCTTGTTGAAACCCTCAAAACCTGAGTCATTTAATGCTTATAAAAGAAAAGAATACAGACCACATACAAAACACACATTATACATGTGTATTATTACCCTTTACCTTCTCACATGAGCTCATACAGACATGTCTTCTATGTGCTGCGTATTATTCCCTTTAATAAGCAATAAGCTGAGATGTTTCCAAGCGTCACGAGTGACCCTATAAGGTATATGGAAGGGAGACCGTCTCACACGGGGCTGCTACTTAGCAGGCAGCATGCTTCAGAACCAAGTGTACCTCCTTCCTGCATGTCTTGCAGAGGCCAGAGCACGGTGTAGGCTAGGTGGGCCTGGCTGTAGAAGAAGGGGGCCATGCTGCCACTGGGCTGGTCTGAATGCTGCACCTGGGAGCCAAACTCATCCATGATGTACCATACAGGCACCTTCTCCTCCGCGGACTGGCCGGGGACATGCAAACGCACGCATGCACACACACACACACACAAAGAGATGTTTACATTTCCCTTGGTATAGAAGACCTATCACTGAACAATTAGAATGTTTAACTCCAATCCCTCCCATTTTAGCCAGGGTGTTTATGCAGTGGATGCAATATCTGAGTAGAATAATAATATTAAGTACTTTCAGACTTTATGCACATCCATTGTTTCCTACATCGACCCGCCTTTTCTCCACTCTGCCCCCTCTGGCCAATAATTAGACTGCATGGTTGGTGTGCGTCCCAGCCAGCGTACCCCCTGAGAGAGCTGGTAGGTCTGGTTGTGCTTCCACATGTGTGCCAGCACCAGCTCCACTGTGTCTGGGTCTGGTGCCTCTCCGTGGAAGTCAATCCCCATCAGGGAAGCCATTCTAGACAGCAGACCTGGGATCTGCTCCAGCTGCTGCCGTGCGTTGTCTACCCGGTACGTCCATGCATGGTCCACCAGGAACACACTGGAGCCCAAAGAACACACACACACACACACACGTGGTGGGTAATCCCCCTCTCCATGCTGAACTATTTATCCTGCGTTATCTTTATGACCCCGGTAACTCCCTCAACTAAAAGCTCTCTCCCTTCCCCCACTAGCTAGCTGGGTGGAACATTCCAGCATCATGCATAGCTGTTACAAAGAAGAGAACATTTACATTTAATATGCGTTAAAAAAGGAATCATGTACAATTACTTTCTTTTCTTTTAAGTATTATGCTGCAATCCATTACAGGTCGGAAGTCGATATTTCAGAGTAGGTGTTGAGGAAAACTGGAAATACCATTTATTCTTTTTATATTCAGTTATTCTTTTAATGTTCTAATGTCACATATTATGTTAAGATTATGTCACCATTATAATGCATGTGTAGTAAGAACTGCTAACTATACATTTCTGTACCTAGAACAGACAGAACCTGACTATTAGGAGAACAGAAGTAGACCATTGCTTAGCAATGCCAGACGACCTTGCAGATGGTCTCTGGACGAAGGTAATGAATTACATTGTAACTGACCAGCACCTCAGAAGGTACTGTTCTCATATAGATAGATTTTGTAACATGCCACTGCCCGGTTTTGGGACAGTCAGCCCTATATATGCTGTGATTTCTCATGTACGGTCAGCAAGCTCTCTTGAATAAACCTCTTTAAAGGACCTGGCTGCTTCATGGTGTTATTGACTTCATTACTACTTCTAAGCCGCGATCTTGGATACCAAGAATACTTCCAACCTTCTTGGCCGAGACTCTCAGGAGGGCTTGGGGTTCTGAACTTAACATTATATTATTTGGTGTTGTTAATTACTTCTGACACTGCAACCTTCGGATATCTGGGAAGCCTTACAAACTCCTCGGCTGAGCCTCCCTAGGGAGTATCAGAATTAATAGACCCAACAGTAGGTTTTACCAACTTCCAATCTAAATGTGTCCCAGTGCAACTGGTCGGGAAAACATAACCGTCTGCAGCAAAGTGACGTTTATAGCAAGTCTCTAAACTTCACCAAACATTTACTGAGGACAAAAAGCTGCCTATCCACAGCCCCATTAGTGAGAGAAACGCTGACACTAGAGCAGCCGAGTTAACAGATTATCACACTAAGAGAGATAGAAGGAGTAGCTAATAAGACTACTGCAAACTTGCAAATATGTTTCACAACACAAATGTTGCATAAAGTTATATAATAATATATAATATATTGAAGATGTTTAGCTTTTTTGCAACTTTGTGCTCAAACAAAGTGTGTGTTTATGTCGGTTTATGTCAGGCTTGAAAAATCTTGCCAGAGTTTCCGACTTGGAATGTTGACTTAAAAGAGCATTCCATTGCATATTAAAAGAGCTCAGAGTACAATGGATTGCACCATGATTGTCATTATTACACATTATTATTATCAGTAACAACAAAAGAAGTCTTATAATGTTTTTAATTTTATTGAATTGTATTAACAGGGGATTACTTAATATTTTAATGGCTTATGGTTGGAGTGTCAATGGAGCAGTTTATTATTGCTAAGGGTATGTTCTATGAATTTGCACCATTATTAAGACTTGGGATTTTTCAACAAGTAAATTAATTATTGTCTGTGCCGATATGATAATTTGTTAATTCACAAAGTCAGGAACTCTATGCTGAATGTGTATTGTGACATTATAGGACTGTTAAGTTATAAATAAGAAGGGGTATCAGTCAAAACTGACTGATACCCCTTGAACTTTTCCACATTTTGTCACGTTACAACCACAAACGTAAATGTATATTATTGGGATTTTATGTGATAGACCAACACAAAGGTGAGCATAATTGTGAAGTGGAAAGAAAATGACATGGTTTTCAATTTTTTTTTTACAAATACAAATCTTAAAAGTGCATTCAGCTTTCCCCCCACACCTTTCGCTGCAATTACAGCTGCAAGTCTTTGGGGGTGTCTCTACCAGCTTTGCACTACTAGAGACTGATATTTTACCCATTCCTCTTTGCAAAATAGCTCAAACTCAGTCAGATTGGATGGAGAGCATCTGTGAATAGAAATGGTCAAGTCTTGTCTCAATTGGATTTAGGTCTGGACTTTAACTGGGCCATTCTAACACATGGATATGCTTTGTAATCTAATATATCTATCTAATATAATAAATATGCTTCTATCTAAACCATTCCATTGTAGCTCTGGCTGTATGTTTATGGTCATTGTCCTACTGGAAGGTGAACCTTCACCCCATTCTCAAGTCTTTTGCAGACAGAGATTTTCTTCTAAGGTTTCCCTGTATTTGGCTCCATCCGTCTTCCCATCAACTTTGACCAGCTTCCCTGTCCCTGCTGAAGAAAAGCATCCCCACAGCATGATCCTGCCACCACGTTTCACGGTGGGGATGGTGTGTTCAGTGTGATGTGCAGCGCTAGTTTTCTGCCACACATAGCGTTTTGCATTTAGGCCAAATACATTTATTTTGGTCTTATCGGACCAGAGCACCTTCCTCCACATGTTATGTGTCCCCTACATGGCTTGTGGCAAACTGCAAACGGGACTTCTTATGGCTTTGTTTCAACAATGGCTTTATTTTTGCCACTCTTCCATAAAGGCCCGATTTGTGGAGTGCACAAATAAAAGTTGTCCTGTGGACAGATTCTCCCACCTGAGCTGTGGATCTCTGCAGCTCCTCCAGTGTAACCTTGGGCCTCTTGGCTGCTTCTCTGATCAATTCTCTCCTTACCTGGCCAGTCAGTTTAAGGTGGACGGCAATGCCTTGGTAGGTTTGCAGTTGTACCATACTCTTCCCATTTTTGGATAATGGATTGAACATAATGGATAATGGATGTTCAAAGTTTGGGATTCTTTTTTATAACCTTACCCTGCTTTATACTTCTCCACGACTTTATCCCTGACCTGTGTGGTGTGTTCCTTGGGCTTCATGATGCTGATTATTCACTAATGTTTTCTAACAAACCTTTGAGGACTTCACACTTTGTGCTGGTCTATCACATACAATCACAATAAAATACATTTACATTTGTGGTTGTAATGTGTAAAAATGTTACAAAATTCAAGGAGTATGAATACTTTTGCAAGGCACTGTATATAAAAATACAATGGTTTTCTATTAAGATGCTTTTTATTGCTGTCTGGGTGATTGCCAAGATCCAAGAGTTAAATTCAAGAATTGTACTTTTCTTTAAGAATATAATATCAATTTTTTAATTTATTATTATATTTAATTTTAGTATATAATTTTAGTATATAATTTTAGTATACTGCTTATGCTTAAAAAAAAAGGGTGCAACTAAATTGCTAAACAGAACGTCATCATTTCTCCCATTAGCATTCTTTTAACGTTACAGTAATCCTCTATTCTTCTCATATCAAGGTAAGACTGCCTCTGAAGTTTCACTAGCTAGCCTAACCAGTGCCCTCACCTGGTTGGGTCTGAGGCTTGCAGCCCACTCTCCCGAGTTACAACCACTTTGCATCTGGTCTCACAAAAAGTCTTATCTTCTTGTTCTGTGTCGTCGGGATTATCTTGCTGGTATTGCATTATGCCAAAGACCTCTCCAGCATCATACACCTACATGAGATAAGGAAAATAATATATAATATTTTGCGTTGCTGCAGGATTATTATGCAGCACAAAGCATACATATCCTAATATAATACTGCTAGTCTGCTACAGTGAGTCTTTGATTGTGAGGGGAGCCAAATAAGATAATGACATTATAGTCAACCACCAGTTACATTAATTAAAAAGCTGTAATGATTCACTGTCGGACCTCGTTGCTTAGTTTGTAGCATAGGCTCTTCCAGTAGATTTGTGGAATTCCTGAGGTCTGCAATGCGCCGACATGTAATGCCAGAAAGTCAGTGAACTCCTCATCCTCCTTTCCCTTAAGGATTACAGGCTGTGAGGACGTCATTCTGGACAGGAGATGTCATTCACATTAAGATGCGGCGTTTCACGTGCCAGTGCCAGTAGGAAGCGTGTGCGTGCTCGTCGTGGAATGGAAACGGCGTGTGTTCCTTTCTTATTTGACAGGGTATAGGCTATAGACATCAACGTTATAGTGTAGCTACTGCCGCCTAGTGTTGGAGGTAGTTAGCTAGGACGTACTATGGGACGTACTATGCTACTTGTAAGTAGCCTATGGTAAGCAGCCTTTTTAGTAGCCTGTAGTTTCTTATTTTACTGAAAGACATAATTAAATCCCTTATCAACTTTGATACGTTGTTTATTTATGTTATTTATTTTGTTTGTCTCTTAGTAAAATTAGAATATATAGGCTATAAACGTTCATAATAATAACATACCTGACCATGCACATGATTACATTAATTTATTCATTTATGTAGGAGTAATATATAAGTCCCATTTATTTTTGTAGTTTGCCCTCAGATGTATTAGGCCTAGGCTACTGAAGATGTCATTATGACTTCTCACTGTAGTAAGGCCTATTAGGATTTCTAAGAAGAATTTAATTTTAAATGAGACACGGACACAGCTGGATTTTTATAAAATTTAGTGGCATTTTTGTATTTTAAGATATCACCTTCAATGAACATAAAATGTCACAAGGGAAGGACAATGACATTTAAAGATGCACAGTGTTAAAATCTTACTAACAGCAGACATTAAGAGTAGGCAGCTGTGCAATAACACTAGTTCAGTGATTTGGATGACATTCGTTTGTTTTGACAAATTGTTAATAAGGAATGCATAATCTTTGCAGACCCATGTGTAACTGGCAGACTGAGACAGACTAAGTAAAGACACAAGCAAAGGTAGTGTACAGAAAATAGTTTGGAAAAATACAGTACTGTATTTGTGTAAACCTGGCATGGCGGTTTTAATGATACCTTAATGCTTGAGTAACTAGCTACAAAGGCATAATGTAGAATCCCTCAAACCACTGATTGAAATTATTGATTAACTGTTAAATTCAGTAAAAACTCAATTTAAAGGAGACTGTATAACTGAAACACATCAATATTTTCAATTAATCGTACAAAATTAGATTGAGTGACTGGAGTAACAACAACATGTAATGTGATGTTATGATGTACAATATTGTTAGGTTTTGATTTGTTAAACAAACATGGGAAACCTGTCAACACACAACACCTGGATGAGTTGATTCCCCAAAAACGGAGACTTGGTCAATAAAGATTTACCTTGACTTACAGGAAATACAATAATGAGCACCGGTTGCATTTCGATGCGTGAAATCTCACACCCATTTGAAGATCAGCCTTTACAAACACGATTATACAATTCCCTGACAGTTGTCCCGACAGTATTTCCAGAGAAACTAGATATAAGATATGTCAGGAGAGGCAGGATCACAGTTTACTAAAAAGACCCATCACACTAACGTACGTAGAGATGCAGGGCCATAATTGCACATAATCACAGCTTTTCCAAAGCAAGGCAGCTGTACTTGTCAAAGTGAATAAATGCTACATTTAAACACAGTAGTCAGTCAGTTGCTAGACATATCATTGGTACAGGAGAAGTGACAATGTCTTCCAGGCCACTCATTCAGACACTGTGTTCTTAGTGCTGTTTGGAGTGTGTACAGACTCGGCAGTACGTCAGACTCATTTCAGGTGGGGGTTGGTCTCCGCCAGGGCTGGGCTTTGTCACCAATCCTGTTTGGATCAGTTTGCAGCTGAGTGTGAAGCGTTTGGGATGAGGATTAGCACCGCTAAAATCTGAGGCCATGGTTCTCAGCCGGAAACCGATGGAGTGCCTACTCCAGGTGGGGAATGA
>JAOEGT010095984.1:0-13574 GCA_025447795.1 Speoplatyrhinus poulsoni | reverse complement strand
CCCCTGATAATGTATTCAGAAGTTTCTCTGGTGTGGGGGGGGGGTTATATATGTTGGGGGGGCAGCGAGAGCACGACGGGGGGAGTTTGATGAAGGTCAGCAGAAGCAGCAGCAAAGTGCCAACTCATCTAGACAGAGCCAGGCGTGGCCAGTGGTCCGGCCTGGGTCATTAACTTTAGTGCTTGGCAGAATGGACCTTTAACATAAGCGACTTTCCCCATGCACATCCCATCTCCCTCTTATTGAATGTTGCCCCCCCCCCTCTATTCTATTTTACCCACACGCCCACCCCCTCTGATATTCTCTTTGTTTTTAACAGTATTCATACAATATCAACAAACTCATTTCAATGTCCCACAGTCCTGGGAAGACGAGTCCTCTTCATTACTTTATTTTTCTAACGTTAGGAGAAGTGGGGGAGCGTTGTTCTGCAAATGTAATGCATGACTTGCTTTTATTGTTGGCTTTTAAGGACGCTACTTTGTAATTAAGTTCGATATTTAGCTTCAGGCTTTACTGCATAGTACATTAATACTGTGTAATACTGTACGTTTATGAATGGAGGGTGGGGAAGAGAAATCTTTGTAGGTCCATTGTTTTTCTGGGTGGTCTAGTCTTCTGCCACAGGGATGTTAGCTCTCCCAAAGACTGTGATGAGAACCAGTAAAACAAGGGTGGCTTTAGTCTTTTTAGTCAGAATTTCGGTACTGTAGATAACTGACCAGGATGACTCGCCAATAATCAACTTAAAGGAGGAGATCATTCATTTGCATCCCTGTGAGACAAAGAAGAGCGGTTGAGTCACGTTCTGTGACTCAACCCACCCCTCTATTACCCAGAACGCATATCGCCCTGGCACTAAACATGCCTATTGTGGTCAAAAGGGAGAAAGCCCTCTTCTGCCCACTCATCTGTGACTTTGCATCCGCATGAAAAAGGAGTTAAAGATGCGTAGTGTGCCTATTGCTCACAGACTTCTCTGTGCAGCTCTCACTAAGCCCTGCTGACCTTTTGTTTCCCCTGTCAGGGAGGGCGGCAGTTGCTCTCTTGGTTGCCCCCTGACTCCTTTGTGTCTGCGACCCCGCCGACCCAATGTTCCCAGGGTTAGCCTCCCTTAGGTTCAGCCGCTCACGCCGACACACCGAGAATAGAAAGGCTCGCAGCTCATTCCGGGGGGCAACAAGTGAGCAATAGGCCGATACAAAATACATCACCAATGTGTGTTCTACTTTCCCCTTGTTGCCCCGTTGAACACATTTGAAGCTTTGAGCCCCCGGGGTAAGCCATGGCCAGCAGTGTCCTTAAGGCACGCGTCTGTTATCATCATAGCATACATACAGGGCATTTAGCGTTTGTTTACACATTCATACGTCATTCAGTTCAATGTAATATTGACTTCTTTGTATTTTCGAATTCATATAGTATACAGTGTAATCCCATAAAATGCACTGGTTGAACATATTTCAATAATACCATATGAATCAATTAGTCTGGAATACAATCACACTATATAAGTTAGAAATATATGCAATGTAATTATAGTCCACACAGTCTCCTGTGACCTCTCCAGTCACAATGAATTCTGCTATTAGTTTTTTGTGCCCTCCTGTGAAGTCCCATGTTGTAGTGTCTCGCCATAGTCTTAAAGAATGTGAAAGGAATGCTAAGCAGCAGGGATGCTAGCTGTTGGACGTCCCATCATGACATTTATGCTAGCTGTCCCCCTTCCCTCCCCACAATCAGCATTGTCTTTGGTCAGTGACAGCTCTTTGAGATAGGCCAGCGCTGTTTTTGATAGCAGCTATCATGCCACAACTATCACTGTCAGACACAGTCAATCAGTCCTCTCTGTCCCTCTCTTGGGAAAATGTTTTTCCAGGTTTTTAGTAAGGCTTGGGGGTGTTCTCACGCCGGTGACAGCACTAGTTAACAGTAGGCTGCTTGGGGTGGAAAGGAACGTAGGGTGCTGGCTTCTTTTTTCTTTGTTGACATGTTAAATGAGTGTTGGTACAGGGAGACAATGTCAGTAAAGCACACACACACAGATTGACACCCATTATAGAGAATTATACAAAATCTTGAGTGTTTTCACTAAGCTGTAGAACCACCCCTTGTTTATTTGTCCCATTTAATGTTCTCTCTCTCTCTCTCTCTCTCTCTCTCTCTCTCTCTCTCTCTCTCTCTTCCCTGATCAGATGTTCCTGACAGTGTACCTCAGTAACAATGACCAGCATTTTACCGAGGTGCCCGTTACCCCGGAGACCCTGTGCCGGGATGTGGTGGACCTCTGTAAGGAACCGGGGGAGACAGATTGCCACCTGGCTGAGATGTGGAGAGGGTCTGGTAAGTGGAATAGACGCTCAGATGAATGGTTATCTGGAATTTAACTTGGGTTGATTTCCTGAAAAGAAAGTGGCACCATCACCAACCATGCTTCACCTACAAAAATGTGAAATATACTGTGTATATATACTCAACAAACGTATACTGAATATTTACCGTAGATAAACTAGTATACAAATCTCTAAAAATCATCTGACCTAAAACCTGAGAACTACTTTGTATAGCGGTAAGCTGTCGTCATCTTGCTTTCTGGTGTGTCTGCAATTCTAATGAAGTAAGAGTGTCTCCGCAATTCAGACAATCACATCTCAAGGACCCAGCCTGTGATGCTGTTTCCATGGTAATGTCGCTGTTGGAGAGGGAAGAGAGTGGCAATTATCTTCATGGGTACTTTGCAAATCCTCAAGTAGTCTGCCACGTATTTAAGATTCTTTTATATTTTTTTTTTCCTCAGGAGCATCAGCCGGTTGGAAGTCCTGTTGAAAATGAATGTCCAGTGAATGCAAGTCACTCAGGATTCCCAGAAGTCTTCACTTTAAATTGACACCGTTGATAAGTAATTTACATGTTCCCCCACCCCCAGAGAGACCTTTGGGCGAGGGGGAGAGGATGCTGGAGGTCCTACAGCGATGGGGACAGCACAGAGCAGAGGTCCGCTTCTTCCTGCGTCATGACCGAGCCCCCAGCAGGGAATCAGGTGAGTGCACGCACCCACGCACACACATTGGTGCTGTGCTCACACCTTATAGTGGAACAGATGCCTATGGGTGGCGTCAGTAGTGTAGACGGAGCGTTTTCCATGATCGGTGAACTGTGACTGAACGAAAACGTTTGCGATGTTCTATTTCAAAACCCATCTCCTCTCCATTTTAAACTTAAACTTTGTTCAGCACCATTTCAAGTTAATGGCTCATAAGAAAATGTGCATTGAACGCACCCTGAACGCCCATGGTCAACGGCAAGATGACCACTCTTGCATAACAGGCATGACTTGCCCATGGACTGCTGAAGTATTCTTTTCTTTGGAGCACACAGTTACAATACACATGCATATATGCACATGACTGTCCTTGAGTCCCTTTTTATATTAAGTGTTTTTGCATAACCTGCTAGAAAATTTATAGAGAAACAACATAGAATTGCCTAAACGCAAGGCTTTTTGTTAGCTGGTCCCAGACAGTGTCCTAGTCACAATGTCGTCATAATCTTGTTACTGTACTTTTCTGTTTTTGTAAGAACCCAGAAACCTAGTAGTCTGGTCTCTGGGCACCATCCTCTGAGCCCTCAGTTGCGTAACTAAGCCGCGCTACCCCTCACAACTTGTCTGGCACAAGGATTATGCAGCTGTTTTCCTCTCCTGTTATCTTGGCCAATTCCTGTTTTACCACATCACTATCTTACACCTCACAGTACTTAGCTCATTGCAGCCTTACAGCAAACATCTGCATTTGCTTTTAGGACGTGTTCTTTGTTTGTTGTTACAGAGTAGGTGTAGGACATACTGATATAGCAGTTCTGTGTAATACAAGATGTGTTTTATGATAAAATACTTTGCCACATGCTCGGACAGCTAAGCTTGTTCTTTTCTGTTTGCGGCAAGCTTATGCTTACCATAGTGTAGTCTGTTGGACTGACATTGTGCCAAATAAAGTATGTTACATTTGTCATCCAAGTGTCATCCAAAACCAATATGTAATCGAAAAGGCTTTGGTCATGGGCCAACATGTTAATGAGGGAAACCAGCCATTAACTCCCCCACCACACGCAAACACCTAAACAGTCATAGGCCAATGGCATGGTGGAATATAGCCTACTCTGTGTGTACACAAATGCAAACTCAAATGGGGAAGCCGTCCTAGAGTGTTTAGATGCTGAGATTACTGCAAGTTACGAAGCGACACTCCCGTTTTGGTTTCAGGAAGCGGGGGTAGGCTCCTTCAGTGCTAGCCAGCCTAGGGTTGGCTGACCTTCCATTGACCTATAGGTTGTTTGTAAGAGACTGAGGGCAAGCTAGACACCTAAGGAGAGACAATACTTTCAAGAGGGAGACAATAAGTTCCTATCATTTTAACAGCTGTCTGTTAACTCAAAGATATTTGCTGCAGCGGACTGAAAAGAAACAGTAGGCTGACTGGGTCTTGTGTCTCTGCTTATTTAGGGAGCTCCAGGGGTCCAGAGCCTAAGAGAAATGGAGTGAATGCTCCTCCAGGCAGGCGGATGGAGAATGGGGTAAGTCCATATGTTGTAGTGCTATTCAGCCATGTTGGTCATTCCTCAGTATTAGCAGAACACATTTCTAGACGAATACAAATAGCATACATATGACTTTGTGAACGTAAACAGACAGAAAGAAATAACCTACTAAAATATGCAGTTAAAATTAGTAATAATACATATTCAAAATATAGGGATGATAACACATGAGGTATAAGTAAATATTCTACATTTGCATCTTTGTTTTACAGTATGCTAAATATTTTTTATCAGTTTTTTTTTTTTTTGTGAAAAGGTAGTTGTTACAAAGATGCAAATGCAGGACAAATGTTCACTTTACATTTGACTAGAAATAGCTTTTTTGAATGCAGGTATCAACGTTCTTCAGAAAGAAAAGAGAACTGGTTTGGTTGCTATTCATGTCACAAGACAAGTAAAAGAATATGGACCTGGCAAAGTGGGAAACATAATTAGTGGAAAATTTGTCTTGTGTTACACTATAAATATGCATTTCGATTGGATTAAGGTGTTTGTGTGTGAACTTGTCCTTGCAATTAAATGTATAGGTTTTCATTTTCAGTCTTGCCTCAGCTTGATTTTAGGATTTTCAGGGATGTACCGTTGTAATTATGTGTTATCGTTAGGCGCTCTGTATTTGTGTCTGTGTGTCTCTCCTTGCCCAGGTGGCTCCTCCCCGGATGGACATGACCCTGGCTGAACTGCAGGAGATGGCCGCTCGGCAACAGCAGCAGATAGATGCTCAGCAACAGCTGCTGGCTTCCAAGGTAGAGAGAGCGAGAGAGAGTGTGGGGGCGGGGGGGTACACAACAAAGGCATTGAGACCCAACCAGCACACTTGTGGAAATGTATATGGGGTCAGGATAGGCCAATTTGGAAGAGCAGATGAAACATTTGTTTTGGATTGTCCTGGAGGGACATTTGCACCACACCACGATGTGCACGATGTCATCTCGCACTCTTTCTTTTTTTTGGTATAAGCTAAGGATTTATTAGTGACCGCAACAAAGACTTCTTGACAGAGAATAGGCGGGGATCTAATTCACTCTCTGGCAAACATTATTCTTCCCGCTATAGCGTTTGGTCTTTTCTTGCTGAGGCTTTTAAAAAGCGCTTCCATTCTGCTGATCGGAAGTATTTAGATTGCTTTTAAAATCCAGTTTCACTTGTCTCCTTTGTAAACATTTCTTGATAGAGCAGTTTATCTGCATTCACTTTATCGAATTTCTCTCTCTCTCTCTTTTGCAGTATTTTGTTTCATCCTCCATATGCCACAGGGTTCACTGCAGGGATTTTTGTCATATAGCTGCCCCAGCTGGTTTAACTGCTGCTCCAAGCATCGGTGTTTAGCCTGTGGATAGCATAGCAAAGCTAAAGAACGTAACCTTGAGTAGCAGTGTAAACTAGCACGTAGTGTACAGATAGCCCTCACCTGGAACACAGCTGAATAAAGGCTGCATTGTTCCCATCTGGGAACTCTTCAGGAGACCTCATTGACACATAGTGTCAGCAAGTCTCTTGATTTGTAGTGAATGAAACTGCAGAAAGTTGTATTTTGTCTTTAACCCTTATTTTACAATGATATGTGACCGTCTATGTTTATTATGTTTTTGACCAATGTACAGTATATTTATTTTTGAATAATCTTATTTTCGTAAAAGTGCACTCTCCAAATATATGTGCCAAATATTTTCACATTTTGCAATGTGCAAATATGAGCATATGAGTAAAAATGTAACGCTTTTGGTCTCTTAAGTGGGCTTGTCACCAATGGCATTTTGCTCTGGTGTTTGATGTAAGCAGTGCCCAGACAGCTAAATATACCATGCATGGCCTGAAACAGTCAATTTACATTAAAACAGTTGGCTGCAGAAATGCTGTTGTGGCCTAAGATTGATCAAAGGTACCTGGGAATTCATGTTATATACTCAAAATACCCAATAACGCCCCCAGAGATAAATAATGGACCTCCCCACATACAGACAGACAGACAGACAGACAGACAGACAGACAGACGCACACAGCTGTGTGCAGCTGAGAGGAGGGGTAGAGAAGGACATGGCCCTGGGACCGATGTAGGGGGAGGAGCAGAGAGAAGTGCATGAATGAGACGCCACTCATCACTACAGTGTGGAAGGGGCATGCACGCACAAACGCATGAAGGGAATTCCTATTGAACCACAGCGTTAGACAGAGAGAGAAACTCTGGACACAGATTGAGGAGTGACCTTTTTAATTCAACGTGCTGCAGGGAGCACTCTCGCGCACACGCGGCCGTTAGCCCTCACCCACCCGTGGCCTCCTCTCCTGTGACACAGGAGCAGCGCCTGCGCTACCTGAAGCAGCAGGAGCAGAGGCAGCAGCAGCAGGCCTCGGAGCAGGAGAAGCTGCAGCGCCTCCGAGAGAACGTGGACAACCAGGAGGGCCGGCTGAAGAAGGTCCGGGCCCTCAAGGGGCAGGTGGAGCAGAAGCGCCTCAGCAACGGCAAGCTGGGTAAGCTCACGGGATGGCTGGACGGTTGGTGAAGACGAGGGGGGGGGGGGAATACACCACGCTGTGGTCCATTTCAGTTCTTTACGGGTCTAGAATACTGTGTATGACCCCGTCTGCCACTAGATGGCGCACGAGAGCACCTGTGTTACAGGCCGAAACAAATGCTTTGTTGGCCCCGCACACGTAACGTACACACGTGGCCGCACCGGCTGTGTAAACAAAGGACAGAGGAGCTTTGATTACAACACACACACACACACACAGAGGGAGTGTTGTGTCCTCCTCTGCTCAGGACACAATTACTCTACTTTATCTTTACGTAGACAAGTTGCTGTTGTGTTGTTTTAAGATGTCCTATAGAACCAGGTCAGTTCAAGTGTTGAATAATCAGTTCAAGATGTGTGGTTGATTGTGTTTTTTAAATGTTTTATGAATGTACCAGCCAATGCATTAGATTAACCTATCCTCTCCTCACATGTTCTTTCCTTCTTACCTGGGTCCCCCCTCCTCCCTCCTCCCTTCTCCCTTCTACTGCAGTGGAGGAGATCGAACAGATGAGCAACCTGTTCCAGCAGAAGCAGAGGGAGCTGGTGTTGGCCGTGTCCAAGGTGGAGGAGCTCAGCCGACAGCTGGAGATGCTGAAGAACAGCAAGATGGACGCCATGCAGGACAGCCAGAGCTCCGTTGCCGAACTGGACCGCCTCTACAAGGAGCTACAGGTGTGTGTGTGTGTGTGTGTGTGTGTGTGTGTGTGGGCACTCTTGACACTCCAACCACGCCAGTGTTTACAGCAATCAGCCATATATGGTGGCAAAACCGGTGTCTTGTTTTAGTGAACCTGTGACCAAACCAGGATAATGCCATGCTTAATGTTAATGAGTGAAGACTCGACATGTTGAGGTGCCTCTCTCTCTCTCTCTCTCTCTCTCTCTCTCTCTCTCTCTCTCTCTGTCTGTCTCACGTCCAGCTGAGAAACAAGCTGAACCAGGAACAGAACAGCAAACTGCAGCAGCAAAGGGACAACCTGAACAAACGTAACCTGGAGGTGGCCACCATGGACAAGAGAGTCATTGAGCTCCGAGAACGCCTCTGGAAGAAGAAGGCAGCGCTACAGCAGAAGGAGAACCTTCCGGTGAGTACTGTTAACGCACGCACGCACACACAAGCACGCACAACCATTATGGACAGGGCGCTTGGTGCCAAGCCTTTCATAACCATCTGTAGTCAGCCTGGTTTTAATGGGTAAGTTGAGCAAATTGTCAAGATACTGTGTTTTGATTCTACTAGCTATACAGGAGAGATGGCAGTGCTTTTAGCCAGAGCTCCCTCTAGTGGTCAGTGGGAGTAAAGACAGTTTGTCTGTATCTGTTTACCCCCCCGGAAGCCTCAGATCCCCTGGCATTCACAGCCGGCTCAAACCAACGTAAGGCTCTTCAACTTCTTAATCTCTCTCCTCACTGTATGGGAAAACTGAATGAGGGCCTCACGGGAAGGAGACACTCTCTGATCTCTTTATCAATTGTATTTTTTGATGTCTTTCCCTTTTTGTCTGAGATGGCGGTGATTACGGTACGCATTACAAGTTTCCACTCCAGCTTCCCTCTGCCACGGTTCCATTTCAGCTTGGCATGAAACAACTCTAGACTTGGAGAGGAGTAATGAAAGCTGGCAGACATGACAGACAGGCAGGAATGTCAGGGGAGATGTTATCTCTTCTCATGGCTCTGACACAAACAGCGGGCTTACTCAAAGCACTGAATATGTGAAGTACATTCTCTTCAAAAAATGCTAGTGGGTCAAATATATCTGGACCCAGCCCCGTAGTAGCAGAGTCTGGTTGTCAAGCCTAGAATAGAGTTAGTAGATTACTCTAAGAATAAATTATACCTACCTAAGGCTGACTGTCTGGAGTCTCCTTGCTGCTGTTATCTCCCTGCTCTCTGCAGTTGTTTTGAACATTGCAGTTGCCATGGGACTAGCAATTGATGGCAAACTAATCTGTTCTTGTTTGTGAGTGGAAAGAATTACCTTTTCAACATAGCTATTTGATAACTCATGCTTGTGTTACACTTGCCGAGATGAGATTAAGGTGTGGAGGCGAAGAGCGAGAAAGGAAACTTATAGAATCTTGGAAAGATCTTGATGATATGAATGATTTCTGCTGTTTTTTTCTCACATAAACTTTACTAACACGACTGAATTATGCTTAAAATCAGTGATTTCCTTGAATGCAATTTATTTCGGTGATATTTCATACTTTTTTACCAAAATAACTTTTAAATTAATGATGTGCTTTAATATCCCTGTTTGTTTACCATTAATACAATTCTCTTGGTACAGAGCAAATGACTAACAAAAAATATGAAACAAATTAAATGTCCTAATTACGCATGATTATATTATTGTACCTAAAGTAAATTGGTACACAGAAGAGTATCTAAGGTGTACCCTAGTAGAAGCCTTTTGGATAGAGGAACAGCCAGCCCTCCAGACACACGTTAAAGAAATACCCATTCTCTTTCGATGTATTTCAGCTGTTGAGCAGACAAAGGTGTTTGTGTGTGTGTCTGTGCGGTCGGTATGAAAGGGTGAACAGCGAGGTGATTTACCCACAGTCCTGCCTGGAATCGTAATGACCGGGCCTTTTTCACACCCGCACAAAGACGCACTCCAGCCAGGCTACTGTTTGCGCCAACCAAACAGCGAGCGGCTGGCTGACATCACCCAACAACCATGTGAAGCACACTGACTTGGGAGAGGTGCTCAGCATAAACCAGGACAGGGGTTGAGCAGCAGAACTGGGGTTGCTTTTGCTATTGTGAAACTGCTGTTGCATATTTTCTGTGCTTTTTGTTTTCTCAAGAATGGCTTTCCCGGTAAAGAGAGGGCTTCAAAAGACACCCAACTCCAGGTAACTAATTCAGCACTGGCGTTTGATCTCTCTCCTGTCCTTAGAATAATCTCTGCAGTATGACTCGACACAGGGTTTTGTCTGTGTTTTGCTCCCGTACCCTTGGCAGCAGAGGAGAATTGAGTTCCTCAGGCCAACAGGCCTGGGAAATGTTTGATACTGTTTAAATATTGTCAGAGCTTGACCTCTAATGTCGTATGGTTGTAGACTAGATTTGGAGAATCTTTAGATTTATTTCTGACAAAGTATAAATTATAATCTAATCTATTATAAATCTACAGTCCATAATTTATGTCCAGAGTTTATGGTCCTTAAGATGTTCTAAGTGTAAAGTTGACACTTAAAACAGCTTAAGGTCCCGATGAAAGTCACTTCACTTCCTGGGAATAGGCATGTTTTTGCTGCTGTCTGCTAAACAGTCACCACCTCAAGTGACGTGATGATGTTTTCATTACTTTCAATGTCAACCAAATGTCTCTCTCTCCCCACATCCCCTCCCTCCTCCCCCACCACCCTTCATCCCGCCCACCAGGTTCCCCCTGATGGCCCCGCGGGGCCGCAGTCAGGCCCATCCCGCGTGGCGGCGGTCGGCCCGTACATCCAGTCGTCCACCTTGCCACGCGGCCCAGTGAGACACGAGCTGCTGGTGAAGCCTGCTTTCCTGGACGCCACCACCCCCCCGCCCGCCCCCCTGCCTGCACACGACCCACAGAGCAAGGCCAGCACAGGTGAGCACACAGACACAGAACATGCCTGATCTGAGCTGCCATGTACATGTTTTGGTGTGGTCTCTCTCTACCAAGTTTACCTTCCATCAACGCACTTCTAAAATAGAGTGCACATGGGGGGGGGACTTCACAGAGCACCAGGTAATGATTTACATTACAGGACATTAGTTACATAGTCGTTTATGGATCAGTTAAATACTACTCAGTAATCACATTTCTTAGTATTATTACTAATAAGCCCCAATATTATGTAATATACCTGTAATGCATTAAAACACTATAAATAATGCTGACATTATCAGAGGACCTGCCTGTATAGCAACACACATACCACCAAGATATGGCCATGCAAGGGTTTATTCTGCGTATAAGCATATTCCTGGGTAATACTTTACTGTGTAATTAACGGTCTGTGGTTTAAAGCATTGCCAATTTACAGGGAATCAATAATAGCCAGTGGATATTACTGGTATAACCAGAGGATGGATATGAGAAAAGGCTACTGTTTCTTTCAGTGTGTGTGTTTTTTTTTTCCCCCACATATGAGGGCTTAACTGTGTCAGGATTGTCCTGCCAACAGCACAAGCCAACGAGTTTGGGACGCATTTAGGAGGCGATGTCTCCCTCAGCTCAGAAGGTAGCTTGTTATTCCAAAGCCTGGATGCCGTGTTGTGCCTTCAGAGTCAGGCCTCTGTACCCAGCTATCTATGGGGCAACCTCTTGTTGCACCCTGCAGCTTTTGTTTTATTACAAAAGATGACTTTGAGTGATGGAACCAGTCGTGGTAACCTGTTATTTGATTGTCGTGGTGTGTGTGTTCTTCCTCTTCTTCTGTCAGTCTCACTGGTCTTCTAAAGCAAGATAGGCTTATATGAGATAGGTAGTTGTTATAGCCAGTTCTAGCCACTAGGTGGTGGCAAGTCATCAATGGCAAATGGTCTTGCAAAGGAGACAGCATACTGTATACATGTTACTGTATACATATAAATGAGATCAGACTTATAAGGTAACTACAGTGTATAAGCCTGTTCTATCATAGTAGTATTTTTTGTTTGCCAGGCTTTGACATTCTGAGGGAATAATAAATATGCTATTATATGCCAACTATAATATTAATCTTTAACCCTCCCGCTGTCCTATGCGTCAAAATGACCCGGTGCACTTGCCAGTAGAGGGCAGCAACCACAACACGGATATATGACATTCCGTGCTTTGCTCCCTCTGCTGCTAGTCTGCTGAAATGCCTTAG
Source organism: Speoplatyrhinus poulsoni (assembly GCA_025447795.1). Lineage (NCBI taxonomy): Eukaryota > Metazoa > Chordata > Actinopteri > Percopsiformes > Amblyopsidae > Speoplatyrhinus > Speoplatyrhinus poulsoni. The sequence goes on along the minus strand of JAOEGT010095984.1, from coordinate 1,618 downwards.
GACAGCGGGAGGGTTAAATATGATATAATTGTATTGATATTGTATCAGTCCCAATCAAGTTGGAACATTGGCCAAACATGCACATAGAGGACATTCTTTGTTTAAAGTTAACAATAACTTTTTCACAACAAGGCATACCATTGACTTGAAGTTGAAGCCATTGGACATTTAGTTTGGTGACAACTGTGTTGTGTTCTGCCTCCAGCCCCCAGGGGGTATAAGTGGTTTGTAAGACCAGGAAGCCTGATTAACAGAGAACAAGAGGAAAGCTATTTCATGTGTTTTCTTTTAGTCATTATGTAATGATTGTTACATGTAGGCCCTGTCACAATAACAAATGGCACATGAAAATGTGCCATTTGTTATTGTGAGCATGTATGTGCATGTATTCTTCCCAATGTAGTTGGCTGAAATAATGCAGTCTATTAAAGGGGCACTTCATTCACCTATCTGCTCTGTGTGTGTTTGCGTGTGGAGCAAGCAGGCAGACTATAGCACAGAAGGAGCACAACATGGCTAACCTTCTCACGTCAGCAACACGCGTGTAAATACAACAGGCAATATTATTGATATGTCCATGTATTGCAGGATTTGTCGACATAGTAATTATTGTGACAGGCTTTGTTACACGCTCTGCCCTTGCTAGTTTTCTTAATATTGTATCAACCCCCAGCGGTCAAGTAGCCAGCAGAGAGAGAGAGCTTATTAATTAACATCATGAAATATGAACGGTGAATGGACACCACGATTAGTTATTTCTCTTCTACCTCATCATCGGCTAATTCTGTTCTGTTAAAACTGGTGGAAAAGGCAAAGGCTAAATGTAATTAATGTACTTTCCCTGGTGTGCTGTGATGTGGCATGTCTTTTCCGCATGATGAGCCAACATGCTGTGTGTAGGGGGGTGGGGGGTGGCGCACGACATTCGTGGGGGGGTGCAGGAAGCGGAGGAATCTGTTGTCCGCACACACACACACACACACACACATATCTCAGCTGCTCTCCAGCGGGGATACTGAGGCGTCAGGCTGGTTCTCGGGTGCTACGCCGGTCTACGGGTGGCTCCTTGGGGGTGATGGGGGTTTTTGAGGGCCCGTCCTGGCCTAGCCAACAGTGTGCCGCGTGCAAGCAAAGAGCCACCTATCTGCCAGGGCTCTAAGGGTCTTCTTGTCTCTGGTGTGTCTTCTGGTGTCTTCTCCAGAAGCCATGTTCTTGCTTAAGCCTCTGAAAGAGCTGCGGGCTAAGAGAAAAGGTACACGGCTTGTGTGTGTGTGTGTGTGTGTGTGTGTGTGTGTGTGTGTGTGTGTGAGAGACTTGCTGTGTTGTGCTTTAAATTAAAACGTTTATTTTTGTGACGCTCTCTGCATTGACGGGATATTGTTTCTCAGTGTTTATACATGTGGTTCCGGTAGTCATCAGTTTTATCGTGCTGCTGTTGGTTCTGGGTGTGTGTTTGTTATGTATATATATTTTTTTCCCTGTACCGGTAGCTGTATTCTATGTTTCTAAATCGGTCAGTTAGAACAAGTGCACAACCTTCAGTTAAACTGACGATATGTGCCCGGCGTGTGTGTGTGTGTGTGTGTGTGTGTGTGTGTGTGTGTGTGTGTGTGTGTGT